>JASDQU010436250.1:53254-64060 GCA_032191745.1 Picea mariana | reverse complement strand
AAAAAAATGGATGTTTATATTGTGTTTGTTATTAATGAGATATAATTGTTATAGAAAGACTAAGATTGTAAGATATATCACGTTCTCAATCAAACAATTTGTTTGTGTTTTATGGTATATGTTGTTGGTCTATTCATGTTTTCCTTGGACTTGGTGTTTGTTCATGTAAGAAAAATTCTCTATGTATTTACATTTCATAAATTATTCGTATGTCCAAAATACGAAGACCAATTTGAGGGGCATCATTCTAAAGATCTGAATAAGTTAATTAATGCAAACAATGACCTTTTTCTACCACCAAAACGTAAGTTCAAAAATCACCTCAAGAATCATTTTGATGGAAAAATTGAAGATATAAGCCCTCCCAAGGTTATGGGTCTCCGCCAATTGGCTTAAGAAACATGAAGATCACATTGAATCGAAAACTTGGGAATATTTTTTTTCCAATGATCATTCAATTGAAGAACTAGAACAAGTTGCAAATGATAGGCAAAAGGAATAAAGAGAAAATCAATATTCTATGAACCCCCGCATTGGAAGGATCTATTAATAATTCATCTATTAGATACTATGTACATATTTAAAAATGTCTCAAATTCTATATTTTGACATATATAAATAAAATATAAGAACTGTCAAGTGGTTGTAGCTCAATTGGTTGGGGTGGGGAGTTTTCTCCTCCCCACCCAGGTTCAAGTCTCATCTATGTGACATGCTGCTCTCTGTGAGGCAATATTCTCGAAATTCTTGACCCTCCTATGTTCTTCGGTTTTCGGGGGGGGATTAATGTGGACATAGCGAGCTTCGCACCGTGAACCACAAAGGAAAATAAATAAATAAAATATAAAAACACCTTATCTTTAAAGAGATATATCGCTCTTTCACATGCCAAAGAAGACACTCTTGGGAAAATAAGGAAAATTAAACATATAGTGTAGAGCTTCCATGGATTTTGAAAAAGAAAGAACTAGAACAATTGGAAAAATGGCATTTGTTCAATAAAGACACCTATTGGCTACAACTCAATTGTTGAATAAAGCTTTTATAGTTGATGGACATATCACAAGATTTAAAAAACTTGATTTCCATAATTTATGAAGGTATTTACATCATTTAACTCTTATTGTTAACATTTAATGTCTAAAATATTTCAATTTATTATGTTAGCATTATATAAACAAACTCCAATAATTTGGTTTCACAACATGTCATACGATTGGCAACTAGGGGAGATTCATGTCTTACCATTGACTTAAAGAATGCCATAAGTCAATTGTCAACATTTATGGGGTATATAGTATGAAATGTTTGTGTGTGTATGAAGGAGATAAATATTATATTGCATTTAAAATGTGTCTAAAGGTTTATACTAATTTAATTTTAATATATTAAGTGGGTTACTTCCAAAGAGATCCACAAATGTGAAATACCGAGATGGAAGAAGGAAATTGCATAAATTGTATGTGTATTTGAGAAAGAGATCCCTAAAGATTTATGGACCTATAGGTACATTTACTTATACCCGATAGATGACATTGAAATGGAAAGTGTCATATCAATGAGGTGGATGTTTTTCTTTATAAGATATATGAAAACACTAAAATGGTATGTTCAACAAGAGGCACATCTTAAGGGTTGCATGATTGAAGGATATGTATTGAATGAAGTATTTTTTTTTTCCTATGAAAATTTGTTTGTAAAGATTTTGAAGATGGACCACAATTGTGGGATGAAGAACATACATATAATATTATGTGTGGAAAAAAAAACTCAATATAATGGTGTTGAAATAAAATTTGATAAGTAAATTATTGATTAATGTGATCATTTTTACAATTTTCTACTCTAGAAATTATTGTTTTCAAATTTAAACACTAACATTTAGAGTTTCAAGTATGTGTTGATTTTTATATAGATGTCATTACACATGTTGTGCTCAACAAGTTCATCCTATATTACTTGGATGGACTAATTTGCATAATATAAAAAGAGAAGAAGTGACAGAGGCAAGGAAGCAACTTAAGATATTAACCCACAAAATACTCCACTTCCCACTTATCTAAATGGGGAATGGGGAAAAGATTTCACACTACAATGGGTCAATCAATAAATTCAAAATCAAATAAATGTAGGTATAGATGCAAACATAGTTGAAGATAAGATCAACATGTCTATATGATGTGAAAGAAAGGTCCATTTCCAATTTTTAGAAAAATATTATTTCCATACAATATTGACACCATTAATTATTTAATTATGCATAATTACACTACTAAAATAATTAATCTATCACAAGTGAAGAAATATTCTATAATGTGGACATATATCGATATTATCGTGTAGACAGAGTAGATGATAACATAAGATCCTTTGATTGTGACATCATGGTTCATTTCAAGCAATCAAGTCTAGCAAGTTCAAAAGATTAAAATGTTATTAAAAAGTAACTTCAAATGTGTTAGAAAAATCCTAAAAAATATTGATTTGGATTATTAGTGGTTTGTATTTTTAAATGGAGATGGTATGAAACATTTGAGATGATACAAAGGCATGATACTCATAGCAAATTGTTTTCCATAGATTTTTCAAAATACCTATGAAATAATAAGAAGCCTTATGTTCTACTATTCATTATGAGTATGTATTTTTTTACTCGAAAAAAATATAAATATAATAAGTGATAATCTTCTATAAGCGAGTAATCAATAGTTTATTTATTTATATATATATATATATATATGTTTATTAATCAATTACAATCACAATTTTAATAATAGTGTCTTAATAATAGTGGTCAAATTTTTGTATGTTGTTGATGTGTAGGTATTTTTCTATGAAAATATTTTGAGTCTCAAATGGATATTTTTCATCCATTATGATCCAAGACTAAGGCATGTATTTGATGATCTAACAATGAAATGATGCATGTATTTGATGATCTAACAATGAAATGATGGCCAACGAAAGAAATATGGATAAGGTATAATGAACAAAGATAAAATGGAGATCGATGATTATGTTGAAGATGCTTATGGATATGACAAATAATATAATTTGCACAACAAATATCCATGATGGTGAAGTTCAAGCACAAGAAAGTGAAGTTGATAATAATGTGAATGCCCCTTTAGCAATATGGATACGCTAGGATAACAATAATTAACAATATCCAAAGTGAGATGATCTAGTACGCAATGATATGATATACAATATGATTATCAAAATATATTCGATAACAACATAGCTCCTCTAGGAACATATTTTTTTATGATGAAAATGAACATAAAGAAGATGATGATTACAATACCCACTTTAATACAATGGTGTAAAATATATTCGATAACATAGCTCCTTTGGGAACATATTTTTTTATGATGAAAATGAAGATAAAGAAGAAGATGATTACAATACCCACTTTAATAGAATGGTGTCGCAAGAATAATATTAAGTACATAAAAAAATGTAAACATTGAAAAAGATGCATTGGATGACATAGATGCATATAATAATGTAAATGAAAGACTTCTAAATTTACAAGATTTGTTACTCATATTTAAATTATGAAGATTTTTAAATTAGAATTTTGAAATGATCCATTATTATGTGGTATGCAATATTCATTTAATTACTATATTTAAAAGTCATAATATAAATTCGTTAATTATAATTTAAAATTGGTTGTTTATTTACATACTTCTATCTTGTAAATAAACAACCAATTTGTTGATTCTTATCTTGTACTAATTCCCAAGTACAATCTCCTTAAAGTGATTGATTAATGGCCTTATGGCATATTGTGTTTTGTTTCAACTTTATGAATTGGTGACCAAAAATAATAAGGATTACTTGGATAAAAATTAGATCGATTAGTGGTTGGCTATTGGTTGATTAAAGGTTTCGTAACATCCCTAGTTTTTATCCCCGCAAATTAAAATGTAATTGTATAAATGTGAATTAGGCTGGTGAGCCGATTTGTTGGGGCAAGAGTCAGTATTGATTTAATGTGGTCAGGATGGGTGGGTGAATTGTAGACTATGTACATTGAAATAATTAATAAAGATGACAATCGTTGGTTGCGATACAAGAGGGACAAGAATGATGGGGGGCTATAATTCCACAAGAGAGAGGTGTCCAAGGGGGAATATTCATGGGTATTAATCCAAACCCACATTCTTTATTTTATTATCTTTATGAATAACCCTCTATTTTTTTGTTGAGAGTTCTCAAAGCAAATCAATGAATTCATGTAAGAGGGGATGGGTGTGAGAAGTCACATCCCATAGTTATTGGGAGCATGGCGTTGAAATACAATCATCCTTGAGAAGAGTGTGAATCAAGCAAGCAAGGGAGAAGAGTAAATTCAGGTAGGATAAGAGAGAGGTTTTTACATGAATATTTTGGGGTAGCAAGAGAGGTGTCAAGTGTTGGGAAGATCACCAGACATGTTGTGCTTTAAGGAAACCATTGTTTCGCTATGTTTTATGCTAAGAAAGAAGCTTGTGTCTTCGTTAAACAGGGTGTAAGCATGTAGCGCATTTTCCTGTTGAGAAAATGGTTCAAGAGCCTTGTGAAGGCTATTGTGAACACTCCTAAAGCAATTGAGAGTTCCTGGAAGTCCCCAACTGAGAGATTCATGGCCAATCGAACGCAATTGAAGCCCTAATAAATGAATGGTACAACTTGAGGGACTACGAGCAATAAAGGGGGTACATTCCTTCGATTGTGTAGGTTGTGGGGAAGAGAGTTGGAGTATTGGAACTATTGTGGGAGTAGAACTTGGGTGTTGGGGGTTGTTGTGTGTGGAGAGTGGACGGCTAGGAGGGTCAGATCTCCTTGTGGACTCGTAGCCTCAGCTTGAAGGTGGTTTGTTGTTGAGAGAAAACGAATAGTAGTGCCTATGGCTTGGAGGTTCATCCTTCGTATGCAACCAGATGGATAATTATTAACAGATAAATGTTATGTTGTTTTTATTATGTTTATTTCGTTGTGTAAATGGTTTAGATGAATGTTGTGTGTTTTTCATTGTTTAAATAGTTGCATTTATGGTTTTCTTTAAGTTGTAGATGCATTTAGAATTTTGGTATCAGTCAAATGGTTAAATCCATGTGTGATATGTAGTTGATAAGCTACAAGAAATTATTTAGCAAAAAAATCTAAATTTTAATGTGTATTTCCATTCATAATGTTCCTCGGTTGGACTGGAACACATTACATTATAGTATCAAAGCTTTTGGTTCAACACTGGACCTGTATGGGACAAGAACCATTGCGAATTTGAATAAAATCTGTTGTTACAGATTTTATTCTGTGATGGATTTGGGGGAAAATGGAGAAAATTTGAGCAAAATTTGAATTTAAATGCCTCGAAACCGTCTAATAGGTTTAATCGAGTCAATCTGCAAAGTTGCAGAGTTAAAATTCGACCCGGACGATCGAAACTCGTGTTTTAATGGTCGTTGTAGAATTGGGTGAAGTCTGATAGATCGACAGTCGAGATCACGTTTGATTTCGAGATCAACTGCCCAGATTCGTTGTAATAGATTTAAAACTTATAAGGTTTTTGAAGTTAACAAGGTCGAGTAGATCAACGGTCGAGATACATTTTCAACAATTGGGAAAATGACATTGATTGACGGTCTGGATTCATTTTCAGCCGTTGGGAGGTTGGAGCCAATCGACGGTCCGGATTTGCTTTCGAAGCTTAGAAAATAAAGAAAATTTGCACTCGAGATTCATCAATATAATCGGGCAAAGTTTGGCGAACCAACGGTAAAAATCATTCAAGACAAAATATCGACAACCCAAATTCATCTGAGATTTGGTCAAAAAATTCCAAGTGTTGAAGTTCGACAATAGAATTCATCGATGGTTGATGATCAGATTGACGAGTTTGGCGAAGATTTTGGTTCGACGAAAGGAAATCTTCGATCACCAAAGGTTGATGATCGGACATCAGCAGGAATTGATGAGAGGTTTTGTGCATCCAAAAGAAGTCGTCGATCGCCAATGATCAGGGGTCGACTGAATTGGCTAAGTGCTTCAATTGCTAACAAAAATCACCAATGGCTAATGGTCGGGTCGATCAATTCGACAAAGTGTCGGTTCATCCAAGAGAAATTGTCGATGGTCGATGAATAAAAGAGGATGACGTGTCATGCCACTTCAACATCCACGTCATGTCATGTCAGCGAAGTTGACACCTTAGGATGACGTGTCATGCCACATCAGCATCGATGTGTCATGCCACGTCGACATGTTTTCCACGTCATACAAGAGATCGTCGATGGTCGATGGTCGGGTCAGTTGAATTGGAGAAGTGTTTTTGTATGCCAACATGAATGGTCGATGGTCGATGATTGAGTCAACCGAATTGATAGTGTTTTATCCACTAACTAAAATCGTCGATGGTCGATCATCAGGTCGGTCGGTTTAGCAATGTATTGCAAGTTGATTATCAAAGGAAAGGGTCCATGGCCAACGGTCAAGTCGACAGTTTTGGAAAAGTGTTGTGTGCGTTAAGAGGAAAACGTCAATCGTCAATAGAGTTTAGATCAACAGTTGAGATTTCACTCGATTTTGAGATCGACGATGCACATTAAGAGGTTGTTATAACAATTAAACACTCAATTTTCTAGGAATTTTTGAGGATTTTGAAGGTCATGAACTTGCAGAGTTGTTTTGAGGCTCTAAACAACATTTCTGAGGTTCTAATTTTCAAGACTGTAAGTGTCGTAGGCACCACATAGAGTCTCTACAACTTAAATCAAAGAGCTCAAGGAGAGTTTTCCAACGACCTATTATGTTCGCAAAACGGAGCTCGTATGAGAAAGTTACCGCTGAAACAGTGAAGGTAAAATTTCGACACCAATTTACCTCTGAAAGGCATAACTTCTTGATCAAAAGTTTGTTTAGGGAACAAGAACAGTCTATGAAAAGCTTGTGAACCATAGAAGACATCCATTGAGCCAGATTTGGAATCTAGGTATGTAAAAATGTGCAAGAAGAGAAAGAAGACACATGTAGCATATAGGGGTAAAATGGGAAAACAGTAAAAACTTCTGCAAGTTGTAACTATCAGCCCAAAACCCTGTTAAGGGTGAAATTTTGACAGATTGTTCATAAGGTAGTAATGGGCATACCCAATTGAGCTTCTGCCAAAATCCCTAAAGAGTTGGTGTAGAGATGCATAACAGGGCTAAAATTGCTAAAGCCAGGAGAAAGTGTAGAGGGGAAAAGTTGTCATTTCAAATTACTGCAGTTTTTTTACTGGAGCGTCACTTTGACAATCTAAGGGTTGTTGTGAATTCAATGTTAGCAGTATTATTTGTGTCACGTAGAAAAGCTTCCTTGGTTTCTAACATAATTAACCCTATAGGTGGCCAAAGTTGGTGTTTGAGATTATTTGCACCAGGGAGAAGTGAACAAAAAGGGGTAAATTGACAATATTCAATTGCTAATAATGTTTTGCTCAATGCTCTGAAATGAGCAAGAAAGTACTCAAAGGAAAGTTGTTGGATAAGAGAATCCAGATATCCACTCAAAATTTAGTTTTGAAATGATGAATCCTCAAAGAATCGAAAGGAAGGTTATTGGTGGACTTGAAGGATGCCATTGAGTAGAATGAGAATTTCAGGAAGCCATAACTTTTGGCTTGAAAATCAAATTGAAGCATGAGTATAGTCATTGGAAAGGTAATCTAGAGGACAACATGACAGAAGATCTAACTTCGCTAGGGGAGCATTGAGTTTCTCCATAAAAGTTTGAGAAAAAAGTGGAAATGGATTCCATGATCCATGTAACTATTCAATCTAAGATTTTCCAAATAATGTCAAAATTTGGAGAAACTTTCCCAGATGATAGAGGTGAGTGCCAAAGATGATTGTTGCGTAAGGAAGATAGTAGATGCTCATGATAGTGCCTATGCATAATCCTAGAGCCACATTTGGAATGAAGTATCTTGGCAAAATAAAGAGGTTGAGCTTATTAACACAACATTGTTAATAAGCAGGGGAGCACTCTGCAGAGTGTTCTGTGAAGGGATTGCTAAAAAGAGGATAAGATTCCACAAATGAAAATTGTGTGGGTCTATTCCAAATTAATCCCATGGTCCATTGGACAAGGACGAAGGGAAAGCTTGTACAATTGGTTGAAGCATCAAAGAACTGTAGAGGGAAGTGCAGGGTTGCAAAGCAGGTGATATAAGGTTGACAAAGGACTACAAAAGAGCAGAGAAATATTAGTATTCAACTACTACAAATTCTCAAGGGCTTGCAATAGGGGAATCAACATGGATTCTCACATGAACATGAAGCCAATCAATGAAGAATTTAGCTGCATGCACAAGGAGTTAAGTAGGACTCCATAGCCTTAAAGGTAGAAATGTAGTGAAGGCTACAAAGCTTGTTGCAAAAGAAGGAAAAAGGATCTCATGAGATGAGGTGTGACTCATGCAGTGAATGAGCCATCTCTATGTGAAAACATAGGAATGTAAGAAGCGGGAATTGATAGATGTGATTTAACAACTTTTGTTTAAAAGTACCCAAAGAAAAAAAGTTGTCTCTATTATCATAGTGCATAGTGGAAGCAATAGATGCAATGGAGAAGTGTAGCATTCCATTTGGAGTAGAGTGGTCTTGAGTGGCCAAGCAATGCTTCACATTAGATCACTCAATGAAGTAAAGTGTGATATTTAAAATTGAGCAAATCCATGGATAGAAAAATATATTAGAAAGGATAACATAAAAGAAACATTTCAGAATATTGAAATTCCAATCAATGATATCAATATTTCAAGACCAATTGGTCAATGAATTGGGAAGTGTTAATATTCAACTGGAATAGTGCATGTTACAGCACTATAAATATTGAGAGTTTTAGCCAAAAGATGTTGAGATAGGAATCTCTATAGAAAGGAAGCAGTTGTGAGATGGCAGCACTAGTGGATCTAGTGGTTGGAAATGCAAAATGGCCAAGTGAGGGCTTGGCTAGAAGGATCATAATAGGGGTCGATGGTGCACAGTTGAGGAAAATGGAAATGCACAAGACAACGAGATTCCACAGGAATTCAAGGACAGCCATCTAAAACAACAACAAAATGAACAAATAAAATTGAAATAAATATGCATTGGAGTGCATGATATATAATTGATGCATGATGCATACAATAAAGATAGAATGCATGTACATGAAGTAGGCATGATGAGATTAATTGCTTAGTGCATATTGATGGGAATTGTGTATATGGACATGCCTAGACATGTATATGGCATGAGTGTAGACTAATAGTAGTGTGTGTGTGTGTGTGTGTGTGTGTGTGTGTGTGTGTGTGTGTTAATGATGTTGTGATATTGGAATAAGACTAATGATGGGTAGTGTATCTAGGAAATTGATTATAGCATCGCCAAAAACAATGTTGATGATGTTGTTACATATGAAAGCCATCCATATGAAGACAAAAGAAGATGGTGAGAGTATTGACCAAAACAAATGGTGAAGAGAGCCAACAACTTCTACAAAATAGCAAATGATAAGGTGGAATCAAGTAATTTGATAACAACTATGCAGGTATGCATTTGGTTGCTTAGGATGCATAATTGTTGAAGTAAATTGAGGTAAGAATTCCCTCGGTTAAGTTCTCAATATTACAATTGATGTAAAGGCAAGATGCCTTGAGTATGTAAATATTATTTACTGCTTGAACGCATTTATGAAAAATTTAATTGCATATTATGTTATGTTGGTTATGGGATCATAACTAAGTCAAGTAAGGAGATATTACTCCTACTATAGCAATGAATACCATTGGAAATGGCCATGTGTGAGGCCATGATGTGATTGGAAATGGAATGGATATAGCATCATACCAATGCGTAATAGTCTTCCCCTGTATAATTGATGTTTGGACTGCAGCATCTTTGCTGACACAAGAGAGAACTAAGGGAATATAGTGAATTATATTCCTAGTGCTATGTATGGGTCGAAGAGGAAGGTATCCAAATAATCGTGGAAGTAATTGAAGAAGAGTTGGATTACGTGTTGAGGAGTCAGCTATACCTTCCAACTCACATGGTGGAATACATGACCTGGACATATAGTATTCCAGAGTCAATGTTGGGATGCAATGTGTAGATGTTTCCATGATTATTGGCACATTCATTTTATTTATTGGTAAAGTTTGATTGCATCATGAAAAGCTTAGTGTGTTGATAATGCATGTACAGTGAATGGTAGTTTCATTCTAGATAATATGATTAATGGTTGAATTCCATTTTTAATGTGAATAGCAACTGGAATGATTGAATTGTTGGTAAAATACAATTATGACATCATTTCATGAACAATTGTAAATTGTTAAGATGTGTTAACAATTTGTTTGGCTACATGAAAGTTGAGAAAATGCAGGAGAATGGTCTTGGATGTGGCAATGGTGTAAGCCCTTGAAGGAGACTGATGTCTGCAGCTGCCAGAGCCAAACATAATGAGCATAAAACTCATGCATAGGAAATTTTGTTTTCCTATATAAAACAGATTTGAGAAATTAATAATTGAAAATTGTTATGATATGTTAATAATTTGTTTGGCTGCATGGAAATTGAGAAAATTGTAGGGAGAATGGTCTTGGATATGGCAGGGATGTAAGCCCATAAGGAAGACTGATATCTATATTTGCAAGAACCACACATGATGAGAAGAAAACTCATTCTTGGGAAATTATGTTTTTCTGTATAAAACATATTTGAAAAATTGATAATTGAAAATTGTATGATAATGTCTCATATTGACTATATGCATATGATGCAAATGTAT
>JASDQU010436250.1:17601-31646 GCA_032191745.1 Picea mariana | reverse complement strand
GATGATGTCTCATATTGACTGTGTGCATATGATGCAGATGAATGATTGCCGCAAGTTACATATTGCTAGTGGAAGTCTAGTAGTGAGTTGGCATTTGTTTGAGATAATTGAAAATTGTATGATGATGTCTCATATTGACTGTATGCATATGATGCATATGAATGATTGTCACACGTTACATATTGCTAATGGAAGTCTAGCAGTGAGTTGGCATTTGTCTGCGTAAGAACACCTTGGAAAAGGATGGATCGCTTAAGGAACTATATAACAATGAAAGGGATGCCTAAGCCTAGAGGGTGAGTACAACAAGAAGAAGTAAGTTGTCAAACTTGCAGAAGAACCAAGTTGTCAAGCCTGAAGAGTGAACTGTAGTGTGAGTTACACTACAAAAGAACCAGGTTGTTAGGCCTGAAGAGTAATTCTAGTGTAAGTTGCATTGTCAAAGAACCTGATTGTCAAGCCTGGAGAGTGAACTCATGTGTAAGTTTCACTACAGTAGCAAGGTTGTTGCTAGTTAATTATTGGTAGTTTTCCTACAGCGAGTCCCTTGAGTTACCAATAGTGATATTCATAGGTACTTGTGCCCAAGAGACCCTAATAAACGAATGGTGCAACCCAATGGCTTGAGGACAGTGAAGTGGACACATTCCTTGGGTTAGCCCTGATAAAAAGAATGGTACAACCTGATGGACTCAAAGCAATGAAGGGGGTACATTCCTTGGATTGGGTCGGTCAAGAGGAAGAGAGCTAGTGGAAATCGGGATAGTTGTAGGAGAATGCCAATGGGTTATGTATCTATGTATTTATGGTTTTTGAGGTCGAAGTGCCCATGTATCTATGTTTTGGGGCCGGAGCGCCTATGTATTTATGCTTTTGGGGGTTGAAGTGCCTATGTATTTATATTTAGGCTGAATTGTTTGTGTGATATTAGTCCTATATGTTGATTAAAGGTTGAGGATCCTAGCATTGTAATTGTATTAACACTATATGGTATTGTGCACTAAGGACGGTGCAAAAATAGGGGGGAGGGGGAATGTAACATCCCTAGTTTTAATCCCCGCAAATTATAATGTAACTATATAAGTGTGAATTAGGTTAGTGAGCCGATGTTTTGGGGCGAAGAGCTCATATTGATTTAATGTGGTCAGGGGAGGCAAATTGTAAATTATGTACATTGAAATAATTAATAAAGATGACAATCGTTCGCTGCGATATGAGAGGGACGAAAACGATGGGGGGTTATGATTCCACAAGAAAGAGGGGTCCAAGGGGGAATATTCATGGGTATTAACCCAAACCCACATTCTTGACTTTATTATCTTTGTGAATAACCTTCTATTTTGTTGTTGAGTGTCCCCAAAACCAATCACTGAATTCATGTAAAAGGGTGGGTGTGAGAACTCGCATCCCATAGTTATTGGGAGCATGGGGTTGAAGTACAATCATCCTTGAGAAGAGTGAGTCAAGCAAGCAAGGGAGAAGAGAAAATTCGAGTAGGAAAAGAGAGGATTTTACATGCAAATTTTGGAGTAGCAAGAGAGGTGTTGAGTGTTGGGAAGAGCACCATCCATGTTGTGTTTGAAGGCAATTATTGTTTCGTTGTGTTTTCACTAAGAAAGAGGCCAGTGTTCCTGTAAAACAAGTTGTAATATTGTAGTGCATTTTCCTATTGAGGAAATGGTTCAAGAGCCTTGTGAAGGCTACGGTGAACACTCCTAGAGCAGCTGAGAGTTCCTGGAAGTCCCCAGCTGAGAGATTCATGGCCAACAAAATGCATTGGAATCCTTGATAAACAAATGGTACAACATGAGGGACTATGAGCAGTGAAGGGGGTACATTCATTGGGTTGTGCAAGTTGTAGGGAAGAGAGTTGGAGGATTAGAACTGTTGTGGGAGTAGAATTTGGATGTTGGGGGATGTTGTGTGTGGAGAGTGAACATCAAAGAGGGTCAGATCTCCTTGTGGACTCAAATCTCATGTTGTTGAGAGAAAATGAATAGCAATGCCTATGCTTGGAAGGTTCATCCTTCGTATGCAATCAGCTAGATAATTATTAACACATAAGTGTTATGTTGTTTTTATTATGATTATTTTGTTGTGTAAAAATGAGTGTTGTGTGTTTTTCGTTGCTTGAACAGCTGCATTCATGGTTTGTTTATGTTGTAGATGCATTTAGAATTGTGGTATCAATCAAATGGTTAAATATGTGTGTGATCTGTAGCTAGTAAGCTACATGAAATTATTTAGCAAAAAAATCTAAATTTTAATGTGTATTTTCGCTTGTAATGTTCCTCGGTTAGACTAGGATACGTTACATGTTTGAGGTGTTAGTAGGTTATTGGCTAAGGGTTAGATTGTTGCCACACTCATTGAAGAGAATGTACTCATCCTAAGAGACACACCTAACCGATACACCCACCCACACAAGAAACATAGCTAACATAGACATTGGACTTATAATATGCATCTATACAAACATGTAACCCATGCACTTAACAACCCGACACACTGTAACCTTCACACTTAACCCTTATTATGTTAGAAGGATAGTGTGTTAAGGTGCATGGATCAGTGGTTGTGTGTGTTAGGTGGTATGGGTTAATGTGTCAAGGGATATGAGTCGATATATAAAGGGTAGATAGTTAGTGTTTTAAGGGTTTAGTGTACTGGAGGGTATGTGTTAGTGTGTTTGGGGTTATATCATGTCAGGGTGTGTTAGGGGGTTAGTATATCAAAAGGTACAAGTTAGTTTGTGTTAGAAATAAGGAAAAGAACAAAAGAGTAATACTTTAAAAAAAATTGTTTGCTAGATCAGCATACACACATTACAGATCTAAATAAAACTTTATGTTTAGAACCAAATAAGAAATACAGTAGGTCTGAAAACAACAAATATTTCTGAGCACATAAAATTATATCTCTGTGTACTGAAACAAGTAAAACAAAAGCTAAAACTAGTAGATCTAAACTTAAAATAAGTAAATCAAAACTGAATCAAATGCAACTGAAACTTACCTCTGAGATTTACCTCTTGAACAATGAGAGATGATCTTGGCACACGTGAATGTAAGTCTCTGTAATATGCTCAGATCTAGTTTAGGCTCATGGATCAACCACTTAGGGTTTGATCTCTCTCAAGGAAAACATAGGATTGTTTTGTCAAAAGAGAAACCCCAAGTAAGAATAAAAACAACCCCAAGCAGTTTACTTAAACAGTAAACCCTTAGATCCAACAACACACAGGGATGGATCTGATATAGATGAGTGAAGTTCACACAGTCCACAAGTCCCTTTCTCAGAGAAGAGACAACAAGCTACAAAAACCCCTTTCCTGGCAGCAAGAAGAGGTACGACAGTTATGGAGGAAGCTCAGACTGATGGCAGCGGCTCCTTCTAACGCAGATCTGTGTACAAAAGAGGGACGACAGCCCTTAAACATTGTTGGCAGCTAGGAGAGGCAGATATCACACGAAAAAGGGGACCGATTGAGTGAACAGAGCAGATCTGCATAATAAAGGGTGGCTAGCTGCTAGAAGAAAGCATATATGTACAGTAGGAGTGACCTGGCAGCAGTGAAAAACTCAGCAAGGAACCATCTAGCAAATTAACACCAAGGTGCAACCTTCCAGCACAAGAAATCATAATTGAGTCTTGAACAGTCAAGGAAGCTGCAAAAACTGAGGAAGAATGTCACAGAGGTATCCACCACTTTGATGAGGAGTGAGTGTGTGAGTGAGAGAATGGTGAGGTAGGTTCTAATTTATAGTTTTAGGAGAGGCAGATCTCACATAAAAAAGGGGATCGGCTGCTTGAACAGAGTAGATCTGCATAGTGAAGGGTGGCCGGCTGCTAGAAGAAATCATGTATGTACAGTAGGAGTGACCTGGCAACAATGAAAAACTCAACAAGGAACCATCCAGCAAGTTAACACCAAGGTACAACCTTTCCAGTACAAGAAATCATAACCGAGTCTTGAACAGTCAAGGAGGCCGCAAAAACTGAGGAAGAATGTCACAGAGGTATCTTCCACTTTGATGAGGAGTGAGTGTGTGAGTGTGAGAGAATGGTGAGGTAGGTTCTAATTTATAGTTTTAGGATAGGATTTAGGTTAATAAAAAAATAATTAATATATTGACATACATCTAGGGTCTTTACTGCTTGGTCCTAGACCAAGAACCCCAGTTATCTACTGGGGGCCCTCACAAGGGTCTTTTGCCATGGCACTCATTGCTTGGTCTCATACCAAGAAACCCCAAGAGTGAGTTGGGGGCCCTAGTCCACAGCTAGGGTCTTATGCCATCCTCCAAGAGAATGGCTCTTGCAGCTGCACTAATTTCAACACTCCCTCTCATCAAGAGAGGCCTTCTCAGCAACACCAAACTTGTCTCGAAAGCACACAAACTTTGTCAAGGACAGTGGCTTGGTCAAAATATCTGCAATCTATTCTTCCGTTGAAACATACTGAATACTGAGAATGTTCTTCTGCACCATGTCCCGAATATAGTGATATCTTATCTCAATGTGTTTCGACCTATCATGAAACATCGGATTCTCGAAGAGCTTTATACAGCTCTGGTTGTCACAGTGGATGAATGTGGGTTCTAGATCGACATTGAACAAGTCTGAAAGCAACTTCCTGAGTCACACTGCTTCTCTGCTAGCAACATTTGCAGCAATGTATTCTGCTTTTGCAGTGCTATGGGCTATGGAGCCTTGTTTCCTGCTAGACCAGGAGATCATTGTTGAACACAAACTTAAGCAATATCTAGAAATGATCTTCCGATCCACTGTACTTCCCATCCAATCTGAATCTGTATATCCATGAAGCATTACACCTCCACTAGAAGTGTATATGAGCCCATAGGCAATAGTCCCCCGAACATATCTCAAAATATGTTTAACAACAACCATATGTATATGCTTCGATTCACACATGAACTGGTTGAGGGCACTTACTGCATAACAAATGTCTGGTCTTGTATGTACGAGGTACGTCAAGGACCCAATGGCATGTTGATATAAGGTGGGGTCTTATGGATCTGAACCTGTACCCTGATCTTGTAATTTATTTAGATTAGAGATCATTGGTGTGGTCATGGACTTACAGTCCATCATGACAAATATGTGAAGCACATCAACTGCATATTTTCTCTGTGAGAGAAAGATCTCACCTAGTTTTCGCCACACCTCTAAGCCCAGAAAATAATGCATAAGCCCCAAGTCTTTCATTTCAAATTCTGCCGAAAGATCCCTCTTAGTCTGAGCTATCAAGTTTTCCTCTCTAGTGAGGAATAGATCATCCACATATAAGACTAAGATAACCGGATGATTTTGTACAATCTTTATATAAATATTGGGATCGACGATGCTCTTGGTGAATCCAAGACTCTATAGAAAGTTATCTATTCTCCCATACCAAGCTCTCAGAGCTTGCTTTAATCCATAAAGGGCTTTCTTGAGTTTGTACACATGAGATTCTTTCTCATGGATCACGAAACCTTCAAGTTGTTCAATATACACTTCTTACTCAACTTCATCGTTAAGAAAAGCAATCTTAACATCCATCTGGTGAAGTTTCCAACCAAAGACTGCAGCAAGAGAGATAATAATCCTGATGGAAATATATCTAGCAACTAGAGCAAAAATCTCGTCATAGTCAATTCCTTCCTTCTGAGAGAAAACACCAGCCACGAATCTAGCCTTGTATTTTTCAATACTGTCATATGTTGTATGATTTATCTTATAAAGCCATTTGGAGGTTTGATTTGCCACGAAGTCTTGGAACCATTGCCCATACATCATTCTTTAGAATTGAATCATATTCTTCTATCATAGCATCTTTCCACACTTGATGTTTGGAGGCTTCTTCAAATGTGGAAGGTTCTAAATCAATCACAAGATTCAATTTAGCTATAAGGCCAGAGTACTTATCTGTTCCTTGCTTTCTTTGAAAGTGCCCTTAGGTGTTGAATGTTTTTCTGCTTCCTTTAGAATTTCCCGGCACCAGGCTGGTTTCCTTTTAATAGGAGGTTTCTCTAAAGGAAACTCCATAGCATCCCTTGAGGGATAAACTGGAAGTTATGAGGTCTCCTCTCTCTGCTCATATGGAAGAGGTGAATCTGAAGATTCCAGAGAGGGCGCTTCCTGCTCCCTTGAATCACATGGAAATTCGTTGGCACGACGAAAAGTTGTTTCTTCAAGAAAAGTCATGTCTCTGTTGACCTCGATAAACTTTTGACCTGGGATATAAATTATGTAAGCCTTTGAGGTTTCATTGTATCCCACAAAAGTTCCTTTCTTTTCGGAGGGCTCTAACTTAGTCCTCTTTTCTTTTGGAATGTGAACATGGACTGGACTGGACTGCCAAAAATTCTCAAGTGATCAACTAAAAGCTTTATACCGCTTCAAGGGCTTTGTGTGGACATATATTCTGAATGTAGACTGCAGTACTGGCAGCTTCAACCCAAAGAGATAATGGTAAGTTCTGGTCATACATCATGGCTCTGGCTGCTTCACGGATAGTTACGTTATTTCTTTCTGCAACCCCATTCTGCTGAGGATTATATGACATAGTCAGCGCCCTCTTTATCCCGGAAGCCCGACAGAGTTCATCATATTTGAAGGAGTCAAATTATTTACCATTCTCTGTTTTGAAAACCCAGATGTGTCTACCTGTCTAATTTTCAACAAGCTTCTTGAAATCTTGAAATCTGCTGAAAGATTCATCTTTAGTCTTTAAAAAATAAATCCAAGTTTTACAAGAACAATCATCAATAAAAATGATATAATAAATACAACCATTCATAGATGGAGCAGTCATGGGCCCACAAAAATCAGAATGAATTAGATCTAGAATGCCATTAGATTTTCTATTTCTGTGAGGATAGGGTTTCTTTGTATTCTTACCGAGTGCACAACCTCTACAAACACTATTATGCTCAAAAGAAAATATTGGCATACCTGTTACCATCTTTTGCAAACCTGAAAGTGCGTTGTAGTTGAGATGTCCAAGCCTTCTGTGCCAGAACTCGCAGGGATTTATCATCTCATGAGCTAATGCTTGAACAACTTGGCCTGAGATTTTATAAAGTTCACTCTCATGAGTTCCAACAGTCATAGCAATGCTCAGATCTCCATTTGAGTGCCACATGAGAGTCTTCCCTTTGATGAAGGTTATTGAGTATCCTTTGCTTTCTAACACTGCAACTGAGATTAGATTTTTCTTTAAACCAAGAACATAAAGAATTTCATCAATATGAAATATATTACCTGATTGATGTTGGAAAGAAGCAGATCCAAAAGCTTTTATTACATAAGTACCATCATCACCAAGTTCTACCTTTACATTGAATTTCGTGTCCTGATAGTTTGCAAGATTTTGTTTGAAACCTATCATGTGTTTGAAGGCACAGTTGTCCATTAACCAAATCTCCTTCGACTTGGTTATAGTGCCAGAAAGAGCTAACTAAGATGAGATAATATTCTTGATGTTGTTCTTGCTTTTTGGTGGTTGCCTTGGTTTTTTTTCTTCGAGGTTCTTGATAAGGCTCAACCTCTTCAGTAGCAACTGAGGCTTGGAACTTTCTTTTTTTTCTCTGCTGAGAGGGAGGGTTCCTGCAATATTTTGCATAATGTCCTAGCTTATTGCACTTAAAACATCTTACTTTAGATAAATGAGGATTGAGATGAGATAATTTACCTTGAGGTTTCTTGCCTTTGCCTTTAGGTTGAGGAAACTTCTTTCATTTCTTGGCTTTTGCTGAAAGGGCATGAACTCTTAGAATTGAATGTTCATTTCTGCTTTTGAGTCTTCCTTCTTCTTCTAAGTAGTCATGCCATAATCTGTCAAAGTTAGGTTGAGCTTCTCTTCCATTGACTGAAGCGAGAAAAACTCCCCCTGACTCAGGCAATCCATCAACTGCAGTTTGCATAAGGTCATCATCATCTGCAGCAACTCCTATTGCTATAAGCGGATCTCCTGTTTGAGCAATCTTGGAAAAGAAAGCAGCATTTGTTTCATCTTTTCCCATCCTCAAAGTACGTAGTTGTTTCTTCAATATTCTCTTCTGAGTTGGTGTCTTCTTTTCATAGAGATTTGTTAAAGCATCAAAGCAATCTTTGGCAGTCCTTAGATGACCAATGATGGGCATTATGTTGTCCTTAACATAATAAAAAATAATTTTTTTAGCTTTGGCTTGTTTCTTCCTATATGTTGTATTGGCTGTGTTTGAGGTGGGTTCTTCAATTATCCTAGTAAACAACTCTTCCAGATCACTATTTTCAAGGATGTTGAGTATCCTGCGTTTCCAAGCATTAAAGTTGGAAGCCCTTACAAGTCTATCTTTAACTTTGATTGAAGAGGAGGTCATGTTGAGCTTTGGATCAGTTTAGTAAATGAAATGTTGTTGATCTGCAAAACAAACCCTAACAATATGGATCTACGCAAGCTCAATTCTACACTTATTGAGCTCTTTTAACGCTCTAAGCTCTCATACCATAATAGAAATAAGAAAAAAAACAAAAGAGTAATACTTTTAAAGTTTTATGTTTGCTAGATCAACATACACATATTACAGTTCTAAATAAAACTTTTTGTTTAGAACCAAATAAGAAATACGATAAGTCTGAAAACAAAAAATATTTTTGAGCACATAAAATTAGATCTTCGGGTACTGAAACAAGTAAAACAGAAACTAAAACTAGTTCATCTAAACTTAAAACAAGTAAATCAAAACTGAAGCAAATGCAACTGAAACTTACCTATGAGATTTACCTCTTGAACAATGAGAGATGAGCTTGGCACACATGTGAATGTAAGTCTTTGTAAAATGCTCAGATCTAGTTTAGACTCATGGATCAACCACTTAGGGTTTGATCTCTGTCAAGGAGAACATAGCATTGTTTTGCCAAAAGAGAAACCACGAGTAAGAATAACAACCACCCCAAGCAGTTTACTTAAACAGTAAACCCTTAGATCCAACAACACACAAGGATGGATCTAATATAGATGAGTGAAGTTCACACAGTCCACAAGTCCCTTTCTCATAGAAGAGACAGCAAACTACAAAAACCCCCTTCCTAGCAGCTAGAAGAGGTACGACAGCTATGGAGGAAGCTCAGACTGATGGCAATGGTTCCTTCTAACACAGATCTAAGTACAAAAGAGGGACGACAACCCTACAACATTGTTGGGGGCTAGGAGAGGCAGATCTCACACAGAAAGCAGACTGGTTGCTTGAACAGAGCAAATCTGCACAGTGAAGGGTGGGCGACTGCTAGAAGAAAGTAGATTTGTACAGTAGGAGTGACCTGGCAGTAGTGAAAAACTCAGCAAGGAACCATCCAGCAAATTAACACCAAGGTACAACCTTTTAGCACAAGAAATCAAAACTGAGTCTTGAACAATCAAGGAGGCCGCAAAAACTGAGGAAGAATGTCACTGAGGTATCCACCACTTTGATGAGGAGTGAGTGTGTGAGTGTGAGAGAATGGTGAGATAGGTTCTAATTTATAGTTTTAGGATAGGGTTTAGGTTAATAAAATAATAATTAATATATTGACATATTATTTAATATAAATATTAAATTAATATGTCAATTTAAATATTAATTAATATTTCTAATTTAACATTACAAAACACAAAATTAAAACCCCACTCACACCCAAACTCATAAACCAAGGGTGAAGATCAATCACATGGTTAGGAAAGACAAAGGGGGGGTTTCTTAGTGGCAAGACAAGTCTATATGAATCTCACGGTGACCAATAAACTTTATCATCACTGCATAAGGGGGTACATCACACAATGTGGTCATGCCCATCTTCATCGTCTCTCCTAGATCCCATGGACCATCCCGAGAGAGAGGAAAAGGATCACACATCAACACATCTTGGTATTACACCAAGATCTACCTGGTCAAAGACCAGGTTGCCCCATAACACATTTGGGGTCTTATACACCAAGGTACAAGACCAAGGATCAACCCATGCTTTAAGTATGGGTTCCCTGGAACACATCTAGGGACTTATATCAACCACCAAGGAACACATCCAAGGATCAATCCAAGCACAGAAAAGGATTCCCTGGAACACATCCAGGGGCCCTGGAATACATCTAGGGTCTTTACTGCTTGGTCTTAGACCAAGAACTCCAGTCGTCTACTAGGGACCCTCACAAGGGTCTTTTGCCATGGCACTCACTGCTTGGTCTCATACAAGGAAACCCCAGGAGTGAGTTGGGGGCCCTAGTCCACAGCTAGGGTCTTATGTCATCCTCCAGGAGAATGGCTCTTGCAGCTGCACTAATTTCAACAGTTTGTTAGGTAGGTAGTGTGTTAGGAGTACAAGTTAATGTTTACTAGTATATGTTATTGAGTGAGAATGTATATTCATTTAATGTGTTTCAAAATACAAATTAGATTTTTAAAAGGTAGACACTAAATCGCCTTTCAAATGGAGATATCTTCTAGTTAGATTCTGGGGGCATTAAGAAAATATTCAAATATTAATCCAGATCATTAGCCATGCAGATGGACACATTGCAAATCAAGAAGAAGCTAGAGAGTTTTGCTTAATTTTTGCCCCAGATGCATCTTAGGAATGAATCCCAACTCAATAATGTAGAAGTTTGAGCAATATATGAAGATCCACATCCAACTAACAAAAGCATTTATTTTTGAGCAATATATGAAGATCCACATCCAACTAACAAAAGCATTTCTTTTCCAAGTCTAAATGTTGTGTATCAAGGGATTAAAGAGAATGTGGAGCCCATATGCTTCATCAACCAAAAGAGACTAGGAGCACCTAGACTATTCCAACAAAGTATGAACTACACTCATCCTTAGTGCTTTGGGGGTTATAATTCACAAATACTTTCTCAACCTTGGTACCATCCTAGTCCACCAACTTAGCCCATGCAAAACCAATGGTAGTACCCTAGTCAACCTAGCGATCCCCCTTATCGAATTTTTCAAGCCCAACCTCCAATGGAAAACCTTCAATGGACTAATACTCCATAAGGGTGGAGGCCTCCATACCAGCGGCGACAAGCATCATTGCCCCCTCCTCAACAAAACAATGCTTCCACAAGTATTGTACCATAGCTCCTGAAACAACCACAGTTGTCTGCCCAACCATCTCCTAATCCAAACAACAGGTAGGTCCAACATGTGTATAACAATGAGGTAACATACCAAGTTATTATGTGGATCTTGAAGTGATCAACCTCAGATCAGGAAAGGTGTTAAAAAATCCTTCTCTTGCTTAGACCAAACATATAGAAGATTCAAGTTCTAGGGAGGATAACCCCCTCACAAAAAACCACATATTCCTCAAGAGACTCCACCATATCTTGAAAGGCTTGACACCAATAAAACCTACACATATGTAGAGAATGACCTCTTGGGGGAACCTAAGAGCTTATGTGTCAAAATATCTATCCTCCAAGCCATTAAGAATGTTCATGTCCACAACAAGTTCATCAAAGAGGAATGCCTTAAGAAACCTAGAAGAAAGGAAAAGGATTCCCCTACATTCAATGTAATAGGCTAGCTAACAAACATTATGCTTGGCAGGGTGTTTGTCCCTAAATACTTAGATCTTGGCAACCCTATAGTGGATGTCCCTATCAATAAATGCCTAATACAAAACACTTTGATAGACCTAGGGGTAGCCATAAATGTCATGACAAGGGACACCACGCTCAGATTAACCCTGCAAGGATTATTGAGACTTATACTAAGACTTATAGCTATTTTACTCCAACTAAAACACATATCAACTATGAATCTCGAGGGTGTATTGGAGGATGTAATGGTCTTTATCGATTCCTAGGAGTACCCAACTAATTTCATAGTCCTTCAAACCAAATCTAAGTTGAATGGGTATGCTCTCATCCTAGGAAGACCATTGTTGGATACAACAGATGCATACATCAGTTGCAGAGTAAGGAACATGACCATTCCCAATGATCAATTCCAAAAACAGTATGTCTTATGCCCCCCTACCAATCCATTAGTTGTAGGAGGAATTCATATTTGGCTAGAAGAAGAAGAGATGGCGTAGACATTTGTTTATCATATCCTCACCAACGAGATAGCCTTAGCCAGTAAAAACTCAGATGAAGACACCTCTGTATCCAATTTTCTTCAAAACCTATACCCTGCTACTATAAAAATTAATTATTTAGATGAGCAACACCAGCCTGAAACTTTTGTTGATTAGAAAGACGATTTATAAGCAGACTTATTGTTGAAACTAACAATATAATGATCAAAACAATGGAAATTTTCTCTCAAAAAATTCTAAAAATCAACACTAGTTTCACTAATGAACAAGAGCATAAATTGTTGATTGTCCTCAAAAAACACACTCCATCTTTTGCATGGAACTACAGAGACATGAAAGGGATCCATCCAAACATGTGTACCAATCATATCTACATCAAGGAAAACTACAAACCCATTAGGCAACCTCAAAAGAGAATGAACCATGTCCTAAAGGACATTGTCAAAGAAGAATTGCAAAAGATTTTAGATGCAGGATTTATCTACCCTATTTCTAATAGTGAATGGGTTTCACCCTTGGTCATTGTACCTAAAAAAATAATGGAAAATGGAGAGTGTGTGTGGACCTCACATAGCTCAGAAAGCTACCAAGGACCATTTTCCATTGCCCTTCATTGACCAAGTACTAGATGTCATAGCAGGAAAAACATACTTCTCATTTTTAGATGGGTTCACTAGGTACAACCAAATTCCAATCAGCCCTAAGAATCAAGATAAAACGACCTTCACTTATCCTTGGGGCACCATTTGCCTACAAGGTCCTTCCCTTTTGCCTCTATAATGCTCATGCAACCTTCCAAAGAGTTGTGCTAAGCATCTTTTCAGATCTCATCCACGACACTGTAGAAATCTACATGGATGACTTCACACTTTATAGCAATCCCTGTTAAGAACCAAATATCAATATAGCATAGAAAAACCTCAAAATAAGTATTCAACGCCTTGAAAAAGAGAGAAATTCATATAATAAGCCTCTTCGAGGGGGCAACCTTCTTATGCCCACATAAATGTACAATTACAAGATGATTCNGACACTATAGAAATCTACATGGATGACTTCACACCTTATAGCAATTCCTGTTAAGAACCAAATATCAATATAGCATAGAAAAACCTCAGAATAAGTACTCAACGCCTTGAAAAAGAGAGAAATTCAGATAATAAGCCTCTTCGAGGGGGCAACCTTCTTATGCCCACATAAATGTACAATTACAAGATGATTCAAAATGAAAATGTTTCATTGGTATATATAGGAGACTAGGCGGTATAATTACAACTAATGGACTAAAGCCGACATAAATAAAATAACATTACTAATATAATATGCCCCAATTAACGAGTAATGAGCCACTATTTTGGGCTTAACATGCCCCTCCCCTTGAGACAAGTTTTGTCCGCAACGCTTGAGTAACTCTGGATGCTTCTGTATAAAAGACTCGTCTTCCCAAGAGGAATCTTCAGCCGGTAGTTTCCTCCATTTAATGAGATACTCTGAAATGGATCTATTCCTCAGCTGGCAAATTCTTGTGTCAGTGAAGGCTTCAAGATCCAATATGATTTTTCCTTCCTCGTCAAGTTCTGGCAATATAGTTTGAACTGGGATCTTGTCACCTATAACCTTCTTTAAGCATGAAACATCGAAACTGGGTGTACTCGTGAAGATGCAGGCAACTCCAATTTGTATGCCATAGTACCAATCTTTTGCAACACCTTATAAGGGCCATAGTACTTTGGTGATAATCTATTATCCTTCTTGGCTTGCTTGAGGGACATTTGTTTGTATGGTTGTAGTCTTAAAAACACCCAATCCCCTACTTCAAAAATTCTTTCACTACGATGTTGATCTGCTTGTTGTTTCATACGGTTTTGTGCCATGGTCAGGTTGTCCTTTAATATTTGGAGAACTTCTTGTTGATGCTCGATGTGATCTTGCACTGCTTGAACCTTAGATTTTTCTTTTAGAGAATAAGTGATGGA
>JASDQU010436249.1:30770-40791 GCA_032191745.1 Picea mariana | reverse complement strand
CCTTCTTACAACTCTATAATATGCTCAAACCCCCTATCTGGTGGTGCTCTTGGAGGGATAGGATCAAAAACCTTGTTGTGACTGTCAATGATTTTTTGAAGGTCATGAGAGTAATGAGGATTCCTCTCCTTATCCACCTGAACTAATATTCTACATTTTGTTGCATATGATGTATTCTCTCCTAAAAATGGCCTCCATGCGCTTTGTTGTAACCACTCTAGGTGTATTACTTGGAATCCCTCTTAGTATCACCTTTTTCCCATTCTCTTCAATGAATGGCATCTCCATCGTTTTGTAGTTGGTAATGATAGGTCCCAAGGTACTAAACCATTGAACTCCCAAGATAATATTGATTTTTGGTAGATCCATCATACATAAATCTTGTGCTAAACCATGTCTCCCTAATGTAAGTTTCATCCTTAGAATATACATGTCACATGGCATAGTACGACCCCCTACTACCTCCACATGAAAATCCTCAAGCTCTACTATAGGTATATGTCTTCTATTCAACAAGGTTGAATCAATGAAGTTATGTGAAGCTCCCCTATCTATGAGTATTGGAACATTTTTTCCTTAAAGCACTCCCCTCATACTGAAGGTATTGAACATAGGGACCCAACTGATGGAATCTATCGTAACCTTCTTGTCTCTTGTAAGGCCGAAACCTGCTTCTTCACCTTCTTCATTCATTGTCGGGTCTATTCTAGGTGGATTTTGATACAGATTTTATGAGTAGAATGAAATGAATATAGATTTTTATCAAAAGATACTTAACACAGAATACCAGATATACAGTAAAACTAGTTTCTATCCAATAAGGAAATAAGTTGAAACTGTAAAATGCAGTGGAAACCAAGCTTGCTAGAATGATGGCGGCTTATCTATGAGAAGAGATGGGATGGTTGTGCTCATTCACAAGAATATGGTTACAATGAGGCTGTCAATGCCTTTTTATAATAAACAGGAATTTCAAAAACCATAGACATCCAAAAACATAACCCTAGGAGATGAAGCGCCCAAAAGTCATGTGGGCCCCATTTGGGTAAGTTAGTACATCAACTTCCCGTGGTCATAAATTTTGCATATGATATTTGTTTTAAGCGCACGATAGCCTATTGGAAAGCTATATCTGAGGAATACACATTTTTCCTGTGGAGATCCCTAAACACCTTGTTTAGGGCCTCAAAACTTCCCTGAAAGCCAGGGACCCGAAAACTAGGAAAACACTATCAAACTAAAAAACTGCCAAAATGAGCTAGTTGGAATAGGTGGGAGGCCACCAAAATCCATATGGATCAATCCTCCCCCCTTAGGAAGTGGTTGTTTTCATTGCGTTGAGTCCCACCATTAGATGAGAAAATTTTTGTTGAATTTGGACCCGGGTGAGCCACTTGCCTTGGCGTAGGAGCTGCCCTGCTTTGACAACTCGATAAAGTTGGATCATTTGCCGACCTTATCCACTTGCTTATGCTTTGTGGAGAGGTTGACCGTGGAGACCCTCAATGTGGCTGTGATATTTTGCTCATTTTGAGAGTGAATCAAGAAGAATACAAACTTCTCCGTCTGAGAGATGATCTTCATGCATTGCTTGGAAGAGATAAAGGAAATAACACTAGGTGGGAATGCCTCCAGTATCCTGTACAATTTCTTGTTCAAAGTAATAATAAAACTATGAGGCCTAGACTCATATACAACATGGTGTTTCCATAAATATGGTTGGCCCAAAATAACATTAAAAACTTCGAGAGGGGAAACATCACACAATACCTCATCTTTGAAGGGCTTGATGCCGTATGACAGACAACATTGTTGGCTGACGCGGATGTCACTTCCTTGGTGAAGCCATCCGATGGTGTAGGGATGCGGGTGTGACATTGTCATCAAGTTAAGTCTCTTTAAAACCTATTTTGAGATGAGGTTCTTTTGGCTACCTCTATCAATTATTGCAGCAGGGTACCCTTCACCCACATATGTGAATGGAAAAGGCACTTTCTTTCCTCTGGCTCATCTGGTTCACCAGGCTGGAGCTTGGTGTTAGCAATGGCATCACTGGGTTTTGCATCAATGATTCATCTCCCCCTTGGTGGTTCTAACTCAGAGTCATAATCCACATATGATTCAGAGGCTTTCACCTTAGCCACCATCGACTACTTTGAGCAACAATCAACAATGTTATGCCAGGGTCTCTTATGGAAGTCACACCACTTCCTGGTATATTTCTTTGTCTTTCTGGTGTCCTTCTTTTCTTGTGGCATGGACTGGTTTTCTTGAGGTGGTCTGTCTCTACTCCATCCTTTGTTCTGCGGGTTGGGGCCGCCCTTTCCTGGATTTTTCTATGAGGGGTTCCCAGGCCCAAATTGTCTCTTCTTTTGTTTGAGCTTCTGCTCGATTTTGATGGCATATTAGTAGGTCACGCCCAAGGATGAGATGTCCAGAAATTCCATTTCATCCTAGATGTATCTATGAAAACCATTGCGATACTTCATCACCATATTTCACTTATCATCTTTGATACCCATCTTGGTGCACAAGTTATGGAAAATATTTGTGAACTCAGGCACTGCTTGGTCTCTTTCTTGCCGCATTGTGGTCCATTTTGTATACAGGTCGTCATAACTTCCAACAAGGTAGTATTATTTTTTAATCGAATCCCTGAAGGACTCCCAAGTGACCTTGACTGTAAATAATGAGGGTTCCTCTATTTCCTTCTGCTCACAGAAATTTTCCCACCAATATTTGACATGAGGAACGGTTTTGAGGAGTGCAAAATTAATCTTTTCTCTATTCGAGAAGTTATGGATAGAGAAATACCCTTCTAAAAAATTCAACCATTTTTCTATATCATTTTCATCTATCTGAAATTCAAATATAGGAATATCAAAGTTTATTTGTACCTTGAAGGGGGCGGTGCCTCCCTTTGAGGAAGATCTGTCACCTATTGGTAGCCACTAAAGGATTTGCACAAAACTATCCATCATATCGTTCCTTTGTTGCATGAGGGATTCCTCAAGAAACATTTTGAAGGGATATCCTATCATGTTGTATTTCTTTTCTCTTTCCATGAGAGGTCGCTTGGGAGTGCGAGATATTTTGTCCTCAAGAGAAACAAGCTCGAGATCCAGTTCTTTATACCTTGACCTTGTTGGGGACATGCATTAAGAACAACAAGGAATAGAACGCTCTGATACCACTGATCTAGATTTTATGAGAAAAATGAAATGAATATAGAGTATTATCAAAACATTCTTAACACATAATAACATATATATAGTAAAACTAGTTTCTATTCAATAAGGAAATAAGGTGAAACTGTAAAATGTAGCAGAAAATAAGCTTGGTAGAATGGTGGTGGATTATCTCTGAGAAGAGATCTGCAGGATGCACTCATTCACAAGAATATGGTTACAATGAGGATCTCAAGGCCTTTTTATAATAAACAGGAATGTCAAAAACCCTAGACATCCAAAAACCTAACCCTAGGAGATGAAGCACCCAAAAGTCATGTGGGCCCTGTTTGGGTAAGTTAGTACATCAACTTCCCTCGATCGTAACGTTTTAATACAATCTCCATTTTAGGCGTAGGACATCCCATTGGAAAGGTATATACAAGGAATACACATGTTCCCTGTGGAGAGCTCCATACATATTGACTGTGGCATGCTCTAAAAATTTTGTTTTGGGCCTCAAAATGACCTCGAATGTCAAGGACTAGAAAACTAGGAAAAACTTGTCGAACTGGAAAACTGCCAAAATGACCTTGTTGGAATAGGTGGGAGGCCCCCGACATCCATCTGGATCATATTTTCTTCCATGTTCTAAATGTGACTGAAGTATTCTTCATCCTCATCATGAGAAATCACCTCAATGTAATGTGCCTTGCCTTTACCCATGCATTTGTGCCCTCGCTCCCAAGGTTCCTTGCATGTGAAGCAAAGTTGCTTCCTCCTCAATTCCCTTCTAGTTTCCTCATCCATTCTTCCTTTTCCTTTATCCACTCCCTTTTGATCTCTTCCCCCTTGGTTTATAGGTGGTCTAGGAGTAAATTTGGTTTTTTTTGCAGAACCCATCAAATCTATAGTCCTCCATATGGCCTCTTGTAGGTTGGAAGGCTTAAAATCCTAAACCCAACCATGTAGTGGTTCCATCAAACCCTTAGTAAAGAGCATCAATAATATATCTTGAGACACATCTCACACCATTACGGCCACCCTCTGAAACTCCTCTATATAGATCTTCGATGATCCAGATTTCCTGGATTATGTGATTTCCCTAAAATGTAACTCTGGATCTCCTTGAACAAACCTATCAATAAGTCTCTGAGTGAAATCTATGTCAGCAATTATCTGATTATGACCCAAGGTAGTCATACCATGATACCACTAGTCATGATCTTTTCCTTCCAAGTAAATGGTGGAAAACTTGATGGCATCCAATTCCATCATCGGGTTAAGCTACAAATAGCAATCTAACTTATGCACCCAAGATTGCATAGTGATCCTAGAAGATCCATCAATGTAGGGAATCTCCATCTTTGCTACCTTGTGCTCTAGCTCATTAGTATTCCTGTGATAGTTCCTCAATCTACCCTTGAACTTGATACCACAATACTGGTCCAATGTAACTTGTCTCTTTAAACCTACACTCAATGTTCCATACTCCCTAGCATACTCCTCAAAGTTTTCTTCTATCTCATTGAAGTGATTAACATGTAGCTAGCCATCCAATAATGGGGGCATATAGGGTCTAGGAGTGATTCTTCTATTGTTTGGTCCTTTAGAGTAACCTCCACAAAATAAAATTTTCCCCTCTTTATGGTAGTTAGGATCGTGCTCACGGTGATGTTTATTTCCCCCTTGAGAACCACTATATTCCATGTTTGCATTAATATTTGGGCCATCCCCACCATGGTTCATCTACATCAGGAGGTACTCAATCTTTTCCTATATAGAATTTAGTTTCTCCAAAGTCTACCTCATCTCAACCTGTCCCCTAGGCATTGTCTCCTAGGTCTCCTATATATGGTGTTGAAGTGTATATTGGGTATTGTCTATGGAGCTCTTCAACTCCTTTTCTATACCTGATAAAACCCGTGGCTCACTGTCATCACCTTATCCTTCCATTTCTGCCTCTGGTTCCCCTATCTGTCTCCTACGCCTTCCCATATAGATACCACTGAACTTATGCATGTGCTAAACCCCACAACCTGGGAGGATTTAACACTCTGATACCAATGTAATGTTCCCAAGTCATTCCTTGCTTGGAAACTTAGGTTTTAGGATGAGTTTTTTGGTTTATTGTTTGTTGTTTTCGCTTGCGCTATGGAGCTCATATGTATTTTTCAATGTGCATGTAGAAATAATACAATAATAAACACATACAATAACAAGATACAATAGATTCAACACAATGGAAAAGAAACAACTTCATATCTGACCTTTATTTAGATAGTAGAAGATCATGATACAATAGATCTGCAAATATGGAACAATATAACTGATATCTAACAGCAAAAAACCCTCAAGCAAGTCCAATAAGAGAATATACAAGCCTCCAAAGTCCACCCAGACACTTGTAGGAAGATACAATATTAATGTCTTTCCCTTCAATAGAGGGAACATTTCTCCTAGGTTGAGTTGGGCACTTCCTTGCGGCTGTAGCTTACCCAGATTTCATCCCTCCTCTTCTAATCCTCCAAATCCCTCCAAAATCGGTAGAACAGTAGATCAAGGGAATAAAACCCCATTGGATAAGTCTTGGGCTGATTGGAGGTGTTATGGAACCTCAAATGACTGGATCTCCCTTATGCATTGCTTCCTCCTTCACTAGAAATAGTGCCAAGATCCAAACAAATCATAGGCCAAAGAAACCCTCTCCAAAATGGGCTAGGAAATGTGCTCTAGGCCCAACAATTATATCCAATAGGTTTTGGCCACCAAAACCTTCTCCTCTCTCTAGATAAAATAGTTTCCCTTCTACAAGTGCGCCCTCCTGTTGGAAAACCCAAAAAACTGCACATTGCCTCTCTTCTCCAATGGATGAGTAACCTGTAACTGTTGTAGAATGATGAGGGAGGAATATTTCACCTCCGTGACCAAGCTTAGACCAGGAGAGGTGTAATCTTTCACCATCGAGTCGATCTCTAGGATTTTTTCTCCCAAAACCCTCAAAACATCCTTAGCTCAAGAGATCAAGAGCTCAAGATGCAAAAGTGAAAATGACATGAATGAGGAGTGAGGTGCCCTCCTTTTTCCTTTATACCCTAGATCTAATTCTCACTCTAGTTAATTGACCACCTTCTAAGGTCAACTCTTTACTTTTCCTCATGTGGTCTTTTTCCACTTAATTTACCTTTTACCCCAAAGTCACTTTTAAATTATAACATTATGCTTAGGTGAACACTTTGGAGCCTATTAGTCTCCATTTCTCATGAGACTATAGTCTAGTGGGGACATCTAGGCTACTAAGTCTATGTAATCCTCTTATCAAGAGGTGGGGGACATTACAAAGAAACATTGTGTTGAGGTTCATGAAGATAAGGTTCCATAGCTTGTATATTGTGAAATATATGATCCTAAATCCAACTACGAAAGTCAAAGAAACACACTTCGAAGAAAATTAAAATAAATCAACTAAGAAACAATAGATTTAAGGACCTTATGAAGATGAGATTTCAAGCCTCCAATGAAGAAATGAAAAGAAATTAACCCGACCTCCATGTAACAACCCTTGTTGGTGCAAGAAACCCTCTCTTTCACGGGATCATCCTCCAAGGGTACTGAGAGTGTGATATGACGCCTTCCCCAGGTACCATGGGAATCCCCCCACATTCACCTTTGTAGATACCTAGGAAAGGCCACTAAGGTTACCAACTCATAGTCAGCCTCCGGGAGGGTATAGTCGACAGTCGAGACCGAACATATGGACAGGATATCAAAGTCTAAAATTATTCTAGAGGATTGAGGACAAGTGGACTAGTAAACTCTAGAGGACCCTGAATGGATTCGAAGTTCACGAAGTACTGAGACCAAATGAGTTAGTGACACTTCATGAAGAACCCCCTAGTATTCTCTCTTTCCGCTACAGTTGGCCAAGCTTTAGAGGGGTAATTTTTGCTTCTCTTTTGCACGTGAACTCATGTTTATCCCCTATGTGAGAGGGGATTCCTGGATATGCTTATATGAAATTTGGATTTGTTCACTCTTTAGTGTTCTATAGTCTATTTAGTAGTTGTTATCACTCCAAGAAACTCCTTAGGGTTGTAGGCTAAGGATGCTTGGTAACTTAAGAAATCATGAATAATGAAAGTGTGGATCAATGGGATAACTGAGAATAGCTAATGGGAAGACAAATCACAATGCAATCGAATGAAAAAGTGCTTTTAGGAATCAATGAAAAGATAGAGAATATCAAAAGGTATGGAGAAAACTGATCTAGATAATCAAGTACAACAGTGTGTAGTGTCATACAAGCCAGCAAGAATTCCTTTATTTCAAGTTTATGAGCTAAATAAGAAGATGACAGTTCTTAATAGCTGAGCTAAACTGAAATAAAGTATAGAACATGGAATAGATGAAGAAATCTGTCATTAACAACAAAAGAAGACTGGTTCTGTATTGAAAAATAAGTGTCTTAGTACAATAGCCAAAGAGTATCCAAAATTGAACCCCCTAGTGCTCCAAATGTCTTTGGCTTTATAGCCTTTTACAATTAGTTTCAGATCCTAAAACAATGGATCTGATATTCTAAAAATAGAAAGTCAAAATTGACTTACAAAAGATAAGGAGAGATCCTCAAGATGAGGTCAACCTCTATCTTTTGGTCTTCAAACATTGGTTGAAAGTTGATGAAGTGTAGCTTATCCTTCCAGGCTCTTTGATCTGTTCCTTTGAAAGTGGAATTCGGATTTGATGATGTGTGCCAAAAATTCCTATCATTTTTCTCTTGAAAATCACCAAATCTAGTCAAAAAATTCCCTTTTGACTTTCATCTCCAAGAATGGCCTTCAGATTTTGATTTGATAATTCATAACCAGCTTATTGAAGAAGATTTCAAACCATTCAAACCCAAAAAATCCCGATCTGAGCGAAAATTTGGCTATTCTGGCCGTGACAGGCTTTCACCAGCTAATTTACCCGAAAATCTGCTCCTTAGCTGGTGAAAGGCAGAGCTTTCACCAACTAACTAGTTATAATTCTGCCTTCTGCGCTGGTGAAAGCGCAGATTTTTTCAAAATCAAATTTCTCAGTCATGGAGAGTCCGTTTTGCATGCTTAAATAGTCGATCGACATCTACAAATCCTAATATTTCCAATGGTGCTTTCAGATATGCATTTGGAGCTCAGGAAGCTATCAAAATTTTCCCTACAATATTAGGCATTGTTCTTTCAAAAATGCCAGTGTGTTTTTGATCGCTAACATCTGGCTCCAATTGGGATGGATACCTCCCTGTGAGGTCTCCAAGAACCTAGCAGACCTTATGCCTTTAGTATTGGGCCATGGAGTCATTCAGCCTTTTCGGTGGTTAATGAGCACACACAGTCTCGCCTAAACCACCGAAAACAGAAACTTACCCAAAAATCAAAACTTGATGAATCTTGATTACCTGCAAGAGTACAAAGACCTCAGGGCTTGCTAGAAGAAACTCCTCTCTCTGTTTACAGCACTCCCAATTCTCAGTATGAGGTCAACAAGCACATCCACTATGACTATCTTCCATGATTAGGAGAGACATGAGGATTTTCACCAATTGCATATTTCAGCCTTCCAGAAACACAATGAGGAAACCAAGCTGCACCACCACTAGAATTTACATAAGGTATATAAGCAGGATCAAGGACTACAGTAAACCAAAAATCCACTCGATTGTGTGGACGATCATAAAGAAGCCATAGATAAGTCTACAGTAATAATAAAAACTCAGGCTGTGAAGCTACCAACGGAGGGTGTTGCCGATTGCAACCATGTCTCTGTAAACCTTTTCCGGATCGTGTATCAATACAGCAACAACTTCAGATACAAAGCATTTCTAGATCCTTTGGTATGTGCAGGTAGCCTTCCAAGGCTCATAGAGGTACGTTGATCATGATAGAATCAAATTTGTTATTTTTTGGCAAAAAAAACTGATTCCGTGCCCCAAAAATAGGTGTCTAATCTGACTTTGACACCTCTTCAAACATCTTTATTCTTGTCTTTTTCCACCTGTGTTGATTCTTTTGCAGATCACCAACCTATGCCAAAGTCATTTTCATTTGTCTACAATTCCTTTATCTGGTTGACATCAGTTTTGAATTCATTTAGCATTCCTAAAGATATTCATAGACAAATGAAAATGAATTCATTTAGCATTCCTTTATCTGGTGCAGTGCTCTATTGTTAAAGATATCTCAGGAGTCATGGGGAATAAATGGCCTTCTGTGCTAAATATCTACGAATATGGTCTTTTCTTCACCATGTTTTCCCCACCCATAGCCAAATCAAAAAGAAGCCAGAGGTATTTAACTTGTTTTAGCAAAAAAGCTTTCCATGTGATCATCTTGTTGGTGGGATTCTACATCTGCTATGTGACAATCTCCACAAGGGCATCGTGCAACATACTGTAAACTGGCAACAATGTCTTGACCGACATCAAGATACATTGGATCCCTGCAGGAGTTTCAAATGAAGGTAACATCCTTCGAGCCAAAATCTCAGAAAGATGAAGCAGTTCATTGTTATAAGAATTAATCCTCATTCCTGTAGAATAATCACTTGCAATAAGATGTGTTGAAAGCGGTCCCCCAAGAATTCGAATTGCTGCCTCAAATACAGAAACATTTTTTTTTTTATCAAAATGCAGATTTTTGCCCAGCCATTGAACTGCAGCATTGAATATCCCCTTATCACCAAACAGTGCCGATGTATCCAATGAATCAACAAGGGTCAATGCATAGCCACCTAGTGTGTTTTCTCATGTACAACTGAAAGTGAATCATTATCTGCCTGAGTCCACTAGAGCTGGTTCATCGAACTTGCGGCTTGGT
>JASDQU010436249.1:19315-30750 GCA_032191745.1 Picea mariana | reverse complement strand
AAGGTCCGAAACCCTGCACACTCAATGAAACTGAGTCAATAGCATCTGTATATAGCAATAGTAAAACATCCTGTCATCAATCATGACGCATCATCATCATGGTTCATCATCATAAAAATCCAGATCACTTGCGAGCAAGTGTCCCCAAAGAATAAGTTTTGTCAGTGCGCCAGAGAGGGATGTTACAAAGGATTTGAAGTACATTCCAGAGATACTCATGTTTGTATATTAAAGAAAGCCTTGTATGGACTCAAACAAGCTCCAAGAGATTGGTATGTCAGAATAGAAAACTACTTAATAAGATTTGGTTTCTCTAAGAGTCATGCAGATCCAAATATCTACTACAAAGTTGTGAACAATGCACCTGTGATTCTACTACTATATGTCGATGACTTATTCTTGACAAGTACAAAGTCTCTCATCACCCAGTGTAAGAAGGAACTAGCTTCTAAGTTCGATATGAAAGATCTTGGTCTCATGCACTATTACTTGGGATTTCAAGTATGGCAAAAGCGTGGTAAAGTCTTCCTTGGACAATGAAAGTATGCAGTAAATATTCTTCAGAAATTTGGAATGATGGATTGCAAATCCATGGTCACTCCTATGACCATAGATATAAGAAAAGTAAGAGAATCAGATTCTAATCCAGTAGACCCATCCCTATATCGACAATTGATTGGGTCATTGATGTATCTAGTAAATACTCGACCATATATTTACTTTGCTGTAAACACTTTACTCCAGTTCCAGGTAGAACCCAAACATGAACATTGGATAGTTGCAAAGCATGTTCTAAGATATATTCATGGGATGCTAAACTATGGTTTGAGATATACTTCATCCAGTGATATACAACTTCATCAATACACATATTCAAATTGGGTAGGGAGTTCAGAAGACAAAATAATACTTCAAGTATGTGTTTCAGCTTGGGCTCTGCTATGATATCATGGGCTAGTAGGAAACAAAATTTTGTTGCACTCAGAAAAATAGAAGCAGAATATATCGCAACATGTGAGGCATGTACCGAAGCTGTATGGATGAGGAAGCTAATTTCTAGATTATTTGATTAGGTACTAGATTCGACCATAATATACTATGACAATCAAAGTTGTATAGGGCTATCCGAACACCTAGTGTTTCATGAACGGTCGAAACATATTGAGATCAAATACTACTTTATTTGTGATAAATTCTAGGAAGGAGAAGTGAAACTCCAGTATATCTCCACAGATGAGTAGGTAGCAGACACTTTGACAAAGCCTTTGTCTAAAATAAATTTTGCATACTTAAGGGACAAGATGGGGCTCATGCAGATAAATCCCTTAGCTGGAAGGGAAGAGATTGCTCCCTAGGTTGGGAGGGAGCACTGATATATGTTATTTATTCATGGGAAATTCCTTTCAAGTTCAGAAAGTGGTTTGAGATCTCTGACGGACATAAATTTTCCAATTCGGAAAATGGTCCAGATCGGACAGTTATTTTTGTAATGAAAATGGTCCGATAGATTGCTGATGTACCATAGACAATGATTCCCCTTATGACCAGTGTGGGGGAATGGTCTAGGGAACTCATTATTCTTAGAAGTCACTCTGAGTAGTGGTTAAGTATAATGGTCTGCCTCTCCAGGTAGTCATTCTTTCAAAGTTCACAACTGTGAGTAGTTTCGAAGAATGGTCCATTTTAGAGGTTGGTGCAAGACAACCATTTCCTTAGGAAATGGTCCAGGCAGTTATTCCCTAGGGAAGACTCATTCTCTCTAGGTTTCACTAAGATTAGTGCCGGAGTAATGGCCCAGTTAGGTGAATGGTCTAGGATCAAAAATCAAGGACCAGTATTCTTCTACGCTTAAGAAGAATAGTCTAGATAGCCCATGGATGATGTTTTACCTTCTGAGGGCAGATGCTATTCTAGATCTCAAATATTTGAGTGGAAGAATGGATGAGATGACTCATTTTATATCATGATAATGTTTATGTAGATTGATATCAGAGGATATGATTGTTATAGAGAAGGGAGACTATTCATTTGGATAGTGATGATAATGCTACCAGTTGAATGGTATGTTTATGCTCAAGACCATTGACTTTTATATCTCCCTAGCTAGGAGGGAGTGTTGATATTATGGTAGCTGCTGGAGGTATTGATATCCACTTGTAACCTTTGACAAGACTAGAACATTCCAAGAAGCAAGAAGAAACCCTAAAACATTGGACATAACCCTAGAAGACAAGTCGGCTAAAAAAAACATTTAATATTGAGTTTTTAGCCTCCAAAATGAGAAGTTGGCCCAGCTAACTAAGGAGGAGCATTATAAATACAGGATGCCATAGCTCATTTACAAGACACAACTCGTAACTGTAGAAATCCAGTAGTGCACACTGCAGAAATTTAGTGCACAAGTTTGGAGGGTAACCTGCAACTGCAATTACTGCAAACCTATGATTTCAGTCTTTCTGGGTTGGACTTTTTGATCAATCTTGGTTATCTTTTCTTGGTTGCATTAGCCTTGGTTGGATTATGATTTTCTACCATAATTATTCTTTGTCAAGGTTAAGGTGCTCGGGGGTGGAATTTGTGCCTATGTTTGGGTGACAATATTGCTATATTGTCTATGGTTAAATGCGCACACCCACTTTTCTAACACTATCAACCCATAAAATAGTTGTAAGATATTTATGCCAATTTCTATGACTTTTATTCATATTTTTCATGATGATTCAGAGAAGGTTTTTATTGGTAGACTCTTCCAAACCATTACCTTGAGGATAATAATTGGTAGAATGTTAATTTTGATACCTTTCTCTAAAGAAAATTCATTTAATTTAATCAAAGAAAAATATGAAGCATTATAAAAAACTAAACTATTAGAAACACCAAACCTTGTAATTATGAACTGTTCAATGAAGGATATCACCTAATTCTGATTAACATTTTTTAAAGGAACGACTTCTGTCCATCTAGTAAAATAATCAGTTGATGTCAAAATGTACTTATGTAACTGAGAATAATTTGGAGTTATCTTTCCAATGATGTCCAATCCCCATTGTTGGAATGGTCCATCAATAATCACTGGTTGTAACAAGAACACATGATTTTTCTATTTTCCAACTGAAGTTTGGAAAACTTTACACTTTCTAACATATGCGTGAGCATCTCTAAACAAATTTGGCCAATAGTATCCTACCCGTAGAATATTATGAGTAGTAGTATCACCACTAAAGTGTCCACCTAAAACAACATCAAATACATAACAAAACTTGATGCTATTTAAGGTGGACACATTATGATACCCTAAAATTATGATTATTTAGACAAAACATAATCATAATTTTGTCTAAATAACACTCCATTAATTAATTTATAACGAGCATATTTCAATCGTAATGATATCTCTTTCTTAGGTTCATAATATTGAGGAACATAATCATAAGTAAGGGGACATTTAAGATCTTTATACCAAGAATCAATAGAATAAGATGTAAGATAAATTTCATTAATGCCCGACTTTGATTAATTTTGGTTTTTTGAATCTAAATCAATTGATTATGTTGCTAGACTACAAATACCTAAACCTCAAATGATTTTGGATGGTTTAATTTCTAAGTCATACTCTTGTAGAGTAGTCATCCAATTTTCTCTTTTGTCTCCAAGATCTTTTTGAACAAGTATGTTTTGAACAGAGGGATATGGAACAACAACTTTAGTATGTGACTTTAAAAGGAAGGGCCTAAAATGTTTGATTGCTTTGAAAAATGCATAGAACTATTTTTCCACTTCAGAATAGTTCAATTCCACGCATTGAAATCCTGTATTCATGAATGAAATTAGTATTTTAATATTTTGATCATTCTTTTGAGTGAGAACAACAACAAAATACAAATTGGAAGCAAAAGTATAAGGAATAAATTCCTTATTAAAATTGGGAGAAGACAAAGTTGGAGCTTGTAGAATTGATTCTTTCATTGATTTGAACGAATCTCTTTCAACTTTATTCCATTTGAAAACATCTTTCCTAATCATATTTTCTAAAGGCCTTACTATCTCTAACAAAATTAATCTGTCCCATAAAATATTGCATTGTTTTCTTGTTATGTGGGAAGAAAATTTCTAATATTTCTTTAATTCTTTCAGGTTCTATACAAATTCCTAATTTAGAAATGATGAATCCTAAAAGCTTCCCTTCAATTTGGGAAAAGTCATTTTTCTTGGGATTAAGATAAATGCCATATTTTCTGTAGTGGTCGAAGATTTGTTTGAGATGATGTACATGATCAAATATTTTTTTGGAAAATACATTAACATCATCAAGATATATTACCACTGATTTATTTACTAATCCTCTAAGTGCAATATCCATGGCATATTGAAATGTTTCACCAACATCAACTAATCCAAATGGATTTTTTCTGTACACGTAAGTGCCCCATTTGGTTTGAAACGTAGTGATCCAGATTATTTTCGGCATGAAATGAGAGCATAGATATAATAAACAAATGTACATAGATATATCAAATATCCACTAATATAAAAAAAATATAACAAATATATAAACACAAAGATATAATAATACACAATTTCTATTAATGAACGAAATGTACAGACTGTAAAATTATAGAGTGAAAGACTTGCTAGAATGGTGGCAACTTATCTTTGAGAAGAGATGTGATGGCTATGCTCATTCACAAGAATATGATTACAATGAGGCTCTAAAGGCCATTATAACATAAATAAAATCCAAAGCCCTAACCCTGAAAAATGAAAACCCTACCACCTCATAACATTCTAGTGGAGGAACCTTATAGTAAGCCCTCTTACATTTATTGTGTTCACACTAGGCCTTATTTATTAAAAATGGCCTCCATAAATAACAATACATATCTACTATCATTACCATTGGGTACTTTTATCAGACAATTTGTACTTTTCCAAGCCCAAGACAAGTAAATCAAATGAGCGTAACTAAAGGATAACCCACCATTTTCACCTTAGTAGGAAATCCCCACGTTTTAGGGATGGATGAGGTCTAGCCCAGGGGAGGCATCCCCGGTAAACTAAATGGATAAGATAGCGAGGGTTTGGTTAAGCTTGGAGGTACCTCTCACTGGTTACCTAAGTCAAAAGGTCTAAGTCTATGAAATTGAGGCAAAGGAAGAGTTTTGTGTACCTTCTTGGAACAAGAACAATACACCATGTATATATAACACTTTCCAAGTACCAATATGATTAAATACCTCAAAAGACAATATAAAACATAAATATACAATGGATGAAGTAAAATTGCAGCTAGATGATGGTTTATAACAAAAACTAGTAATTTGTAATAGACACAAGAAATTTAACTCATAATTGCAACATAAGACAATGAAAACTAGGTATTTATTCAAGGGATCAAGTATCACTTGTCACAAGCAATTTCTGAGTAGTTTATACTAGTATTAAGTTAGTGTAGGCAACAAAATGAAGCAAGTTAGATGACTGTAGCAGTGTTTTGAAACAACAACAAATTAATTACTGAAATAGGATAAACTAGGGTTAGGAGAAGTTAGTAGAAGTCTAAGAGAATAGAGTATGAGAGTTGTTTTAATAATTCCTTCACAAGAAAGTGATGAAATTAGTTCCTTTTGGGCTTATGGAGTCAATTACAACCACAATAAAACTTGGATAAATAATGATGATAATATTTCCTAAGGATGATCAGGTGAGTTTTGAGGTGCTAGCTCTTTAGGGCCTTAAAATTCAAGTCTCAAAAATGAAATTTTCTAGAGAGAAATCTCATTTGGGATCTAGTGAATTCTTCTTCTCCCTTAGGCTCTTGAAATATATAGCAACAATTTTCTAGAACAAGACTTCTAAAGTGCTAGCACTTTCGGGCTTTAGAAACTTACCCTAGACAAGATTTTCTTAGCAATTCAATAAGTAGAATGATCTAGAGAGAGGAAGAAACACCTTATGTTTCTCTCCTAGGGTTTAAGCAAGCAATTTCATAATATTCAACATGAACACGTAAAATTTACCATAAACATTCAAAGCATGAAATGAAAATTACATATTTTACTTACTGCACCAAGAATAATCAAGCACAAAACCCTAGTTTCCAAAAAAATCCACCATAAATCAACCAAGAAGCATCCAAAACTTGTCCTCCAAGAGGTGTGCACTAATAAAAGATACTAATAGCTCCAAGATAGCGAAAATTTCATACTTTATCCTCTTGCGCGAGGAAGAGTTGTGATGAAAAATGAAAATCACAAGGCCTCTATTTATATGAGGGCTTGAAAACCATATTTTTCCACTTTTAAGGTCAACTTAAAAATATAAAGAGAGTTGACCTCATAATTTACCCTTTACAAATTACCGAAATTAATTTTTACATAAAATAAACCGTAAGAGGGTGATGTCATCCCTCATTAGGGTGACGTTGAGCTCCAAGAAGGAAACATTGAGGGTGTTAGGTGGAACTTTGGGCCTCCAAAGGCCATATTATGCCATCAACTGCCAAAATGAGGTGCCATGTGTCCTCCTCCATAAATACATCATCCCCATCAAACCCCATCCCTCTAAATGGTGACACCATGGGTTAGGTGAGTGATGTTCAAGACTCCAAAGCTGGCGTCTTGGTGGAAAGAGGTGGGAGCTCATATCCTAGCCATGATAGAGGTCCTCCAAAGGAAATGACCTCCTTCTTCAGTGTGCAAATGGTGATCACAAGCTTGCCCTAGACACGTGGTTTTTGCATCCATATTTGGTTTGCAAAGCCCCCATGAAGGTCTAAACAAAGTTATCTCCTCATGAATACATGTCCATCGGAAAGGTCCTGCAAAGATAATTAGATGCACCCTCCAAGGGGCCATAAGTCACAAGAAACATGCCAAGTAAGCCACATCTAATCATTGAACCACCCAAACATGTGCATCAAACCCCCCATTTTTAAACTAAACAAATTCTCAAAGACCTTATACAATCTGTTAAATTTAAGTATGGGAGGGGTGTTAAGGCAACCTATTGGGTTAGTCAATCCCCACTCAAAGGTGTTTCCCAAGGGAAATCTATCTAAGCCATGTGTGAGTGTGAGGTGGAGTGGGGTAAGACTTATGGGCAAGGGGTTCATGACATACAAGGGTTCACATTGTCTCATTTATGGGTGACCTTGTAGAAGGTTTGTTTCCCTTCATCCGTGATGAAACATTTTTCCAAGCCCATTTTCCATTAATTTATTAGAGTGTGTCCAAGTTGAAGACAATAAGGGGCACTAAAAGGAAATGCATAGCCCACATATGCTATACCTTTTCCATAATGATTCCCCAAGTTGAAGACAATAAGAGACACTAAAAAGGAAATGCATAGCCCACATACGCTCTACCTTGGTTGTCATGATTGATTAATTAGTTAATTATTTTACAGGTCCCTCATTTTTTCGAGAAGCATTTCATTGTTCTAGGGATCCATGAGAGAGTATCTCTAAGGTTTATGATTGTATTTTAACTTTTTTCCAACTACATTTCCCTCTAGTCCTTCATCCCCTTCTTCACATGAAATGAGGTACACTCCTTTCTTGGGCTAGTGCACCTAAAATACCAAAAGATGAGGAGACGAAATGGAAGAAGTATGGAAAGTGATAAGTATGATCAGGAAAAATACAATGACACTTCAAGGAACCCCTCAGTAGCACCCAATTCCCGAGGCTGATCAACTTACTAGGACGTAATGACACCCACCAAGGTTAAATAAGGCAAAAGGTATAATTTCCAAGAAAACATTCCGTAATCAAGAAAGGATTATTTGAAACATATTTAAATGCTTCAATTATTAAAGTGACACTTACCATGATACCAGACTTATTAATTTTTGAAGCAATACCTGCTATCCTCTAGGGCCAGGTCGGTGTGATGGATGATTCTATGCTACTGGTGATGATTGCCGTTGTGAGTCAAGATAGTAGGGGCCCTGCTGGGATCTGCTAGTCAATATGGCTCTCGACACTCCGTGTCTGCTACCCGCGGACCTCAAGACATGATCTCCTTAGTTACCCATATTCCGAGGGGGTAACATCATGCTCCTACTCGAGGACATGTGCTCATCGTAGATTGCATGATAACCTCAACATCTCTGGTATAACTTGTGCCTATGCACTCAAGCAAAATATTCAGAGTATCTAGGGTGGTAATATCACCCCTTATTCCTATAAAAATTATCAAAATCCAAAGCAAATGTTGAAAATAAAAATTTCCAATATTTTATCCTAACATGCGAATGTGTTCATGCAAACATATAAGCATGACATAGAAATGATGCAAGGTGCAAGAAGAAAATATTTAAATCATCAACATGCATGCAAAGCTATATACAAAATATACTACCATGATATGCAATATGCAACATATATACAATGAGATGCAATATGCAAATTCCTATCTACACTAATCAATGTTAATAAGAAATGATAGGTATAATCATATAGCTAGTAAAACCATCCTAGAAAAGTATCATAATATCTACCTTTGTGCTTCATCATAAACCAAAATAAGGTTAAGTTAAGCACAAAAAGGTCACGAGATAGATCATGCATTGTATTATAACTAACCATAAATTCTAACTCATGGAGGCGGGAGGGAGGGACAAGATGATAAAAAGAGGTATCACCACACCCTTGCCCCATATATCATAAGACAAGGCCAAGAAAATTGGATGAACGCAGATCCTCATCCTTAGCTACAAAGCTATCACAAGAAGGTAGAGAAGAAGGGATGAGAAGGAACCTACAAAAAGTTATACGATTGTCTATGGGAAAAGAGGGTGCAAGGTAAGGGATGAAACCGAGCCTAGAGAAAACATTTCGCTCCCAACCAAAGGATTATTGATTTTGTGTGTGAAATTGAAAAGGCCTACAAATAGACAAAAGTTGAAAGAAACTCCTTCTAATAGGTAGGTGACCATCATGAAATGAACCCCCAACCTTATTTGCAGTAGAAAGTGTTAGCGATAAAAAACGCACTGGCATTTTTGAAAGAACAATGCCTAATATTGTAGGGAAAATTTTGATAGCTTCCTGGGCTCCAAATGGAGATTTCAAAGCACAATTGGAAAGCTTAGGATTTGTAGATGTCGATCAACTATTTAAGCATGCAAAATGGACTCTCCATGACTGAGAAATTTGATTTTGAAAAAATCTGTGCTTTCACCAGCGCAAAAGGCAGAATTATAACTAGTTAGCTGGTGAAAGCTCTGCATTTCACCAGCTAAGAAGCAGATTTTTGGGTAAATTAGCTGGTGAAAGCCTGTCATGGCCAGAATAGCCAAATTTTTGCCCAGATCAGGATTTTTTGGGTTTGAATGGTTTGAAATCTTCTTCAATAAGCTGGTTATGAATTATCAAATCAAAATCTGAAGGCCATTCTTGGAGATGAAAGTCAAAAGGGGATTTTTTGACTAGATTTGATCATTTTCAAGGGAAAAATGATAGGGATCAAATGACACATCAACCAATTCGAATTTATCTTTGGAGGACCAAATCAAATAGCCTTGGAAGGCTAAAACTGCACTTCATCAGCAATTTACTATTTTTAGATATCACTAAATAGGATCTTTCCTATTTTGTTTTGATTTTCCATTCTAGATCCATTTTTATAGGATCTCATCCTACACTTGCTGTATCTATTTTGATTTGACTATTTTTAGTGAATCTGATCCATCTTTCAAGGATCTAGATTTCATCTTATAAGGCTATAAAGCCCAAGACATTTGGAGGACTAAAGGGTTCAATTTTGGATACTCTTTGGCTATTGTACTAAGACACTTATGTTTCAATACATAATCAGTCTTCTTTTGTTGTTAATGACAGATTTCTTCATCTATTCCATGTTCTGTACTTTATTTCAGTTTAGCTCAGTTATTAAGAACTGTCATCTTCTTATTTAGCTCATAAACTTGAACTAAAGGAATTCTTGCTGGCTTGCATGATCCTACACACTGCTGTACTTGATTATCTAAATCAGTTTTCTCCATACCTTTTGATATTACTCTGTCTGTTCATTGATTCCTAAAAGCACTTTTTCATTCGATTGCATTGTGAGTTGTCTGCTCATTAGCTACTCTCTATTATCCCATTGATCCACACTTTCATTGTTCATGATTTATAAAGTTACCAAGCATCCTTAGCCTACAACCCTAAGGAGTTTCTTGGAGTGATAACAAAATGGCGCTGTTGTCGGGGAAAGGAGATTGAAGCTCAGCTTCCTTGGGAGACGACATAGATCCAGCTTTGATGATAGACAAATCCTAGACATTATTTCGGTTGTAATCATCTATCTGGCGACTCCATGAAGGATGAATTCGGTGGAGAATCCATGAAGGACGGATCTGTTGGCGACTCCATTGGTATATAAATGAATCAAATCTTAGCAAAGAGGTATGAGTTCTATGATTTTTCAAGCATTTATGCTTACCCTCATCCAGTACCTACTAGAGATGAATGGGAGCGTAGTATTCCCAGATTTCGTGGAGAGAAGTGGGAGGTACCAGTTGAACATTTGTTGGATTTTCATGACTTTATTGACCGGCTTGAAATTATACATGAGGATGTTCAAATTAAACTGTTCAAATTTTCATTAGAAGGGATTTCTCTTGATTGGTGTCGGTCTCTTCCAAGTGCAAGTGTCTGCTCTTTGGCTGATTTTCATGCTGCCTTCCATGTGTTTTGTAAAAACCATTTTTCAGATGACCTTCTCTATCCTGAATGCTGTCATGATTTCAATTTGTTGAATAAGGAATCAGATAGTTATGTGAAATATGCTACAACAGAATATATCTCTCACCATGATCAAGAGATGAGTGATCTTCACAATGTTAGCCATAGTATAGATGCTTTTGACATTGTGCCAAGTGCATATATTGTCTTAGGCTACCAGGAAGATCCGATTATCCATTTTGAAAACTTGAAAAGTGATGAGCAGATTGACAGATCAGCAAGTAACAATTTCAGATCCCCAGAAGATGATGAGGGCAGCGTTCAACTTTCAGATTTGCAGACACAAAAGAATTGCAGCAAATATAAAGAAAAAAGTGAGGAGCTCAAAGATTCATATCAGCAGTTCATCCTATATGTTCCTCCGTCAGATCTCGAGCAATCTGTATTCAACATTGAGACCAGAAAGGGTGATGGAGAACATATATAATTAGACACTCATGAAGAACATGTTGCTGTAGAAGATACTCTTCATTATGATCAAGAGATCAATGATTCACCCCATGATAATCTTAATGATGCTTTTGACATTGTATCAAATGTATCTACTGTTGTACGTTGTCATAATGATCAGATTTTTCTCTCTGAAAACCTTGAAGATGTTGAGCAATTCAGATCTGCAGAGGATGAGGAGGACAACCTACATTTTTTAGATTTGCAAATAAAGGCAGATTGCAGTACATGTGAAGAG
>JASDQU010436248.1:103560-113893 GCA_032191745.1 Picea mariana | reverse complement strand
TAAGTGCATGATCAAACCCAACGTGCAACTATGTGCCATCGACATCATCGATGGACAGATGGAAGACAGGCTGCAGCAGTTATCCCGAGAATGTTACTTCTTCGAAGCCAGCTGTCAAGAAAAACCATCGCGGCTAATATCTCAACTGGTGGAAAGATGTATCGCCTGTACCGAGCTCACGCAATGACAAACATCTGGAACCAAGTGAAGACAAAGTAGGAGAAATGGAGCGATTGCTCTCTTCTCTGTCATAACCGAAATTTTGTGACTATTGAGATTCTATCTTACTTGTAAAATCGTATAAATATACCACAGAAAGAAATAAACAAGGCGAGAGCTTTTTGTGTCGATTGTAACAGAGTTTTTTACATTTGAGAAGTTAATACAAGAAAATCTGAAGATTCTCAATTTCGTCACTACTGTGTTACAAGTTTGTTTCTTTGTATTTCATATTTCATTTCATTTCATATTCATAATTGATGTGCTTCATTATACTTTAGTACGACCACTACTATAGCGAATGAATTTTGGTTTTCTGTAATTGTTTATTGTATTTCCTCTGCACCAGCTATCAGCGGGTGTAAGACCAGTCTGCATTTTCAGAATTCTACATATATTCTCTGCTACATCGGTTATTTCCTTACATTTTCCTCTTCTGTTTATTCGTGAGATTCTCCTCTTATAGAAGCCTTACACTATAGACAACTAAATGTTTTTCTCCCACCTCACACCTTTTATTAAAATATAACACAGTTATGGGAAAGAGCCTTTGATTTGCATCCCTATTTTATTCCTAAAATCGTAAATTCTCTTTTATTCGACCAAATCGAGACAACACTTAATCTCTCTTTGAGGTCTTTCCTACTTTTACTGTTCCTCCATGACTATCCCTGTACCAACACAGCCTAATATTGAACCCGGACTATCAGACCAAACACACATTGCCTTAAACCTTTTCGACACAATTCTTAAAACGGCTTCTAACCGGGTCGAACTCGAATGTTCATGGGAAACCATTGAACAAGATATAAGTATCCAGGAACAGTTGGAAGCTAGACAACACCAACATAGAAATCTTCCCTAGTTTCCTTTACCGAAGGTTGATGTTACCCTCTTCTCCATATTTTACCCACTTTCAGATGCCTTGACACTGTACTTCTAAGCCTTAAGTACAGACTCAGGAACAACAGGGGGTTTCATCATGATCCAAGATTCTCATTTCTGAGAGGTATTTGTGCATGACATTGTCGTTATATAGACACCAAGCCAAGAAAGTGGCCTTCAACTTGTTCCTTAAGACATGAAAGAAATATAAAGAGAAAGGAAGAGCTAAGAAGAAATAATGGCAAGAAGATGGGATTGGGAAAAGTGCATCACAAACGAAGGTGGCACACACCCTCTACAAAGGAACCCATAAATGATATCATATGAGCCCTTCTATGTCATGAAACTCATTTACCTATGAATTCAAAATCCCTTTCCACCTCATCATCCATTACATTACCTTAAAAGGCTATCCTTGGGAGCATCCCCTACTTGAGGGTTTTGGTCTACCCAATAAGAATTTTATGACACCCCTCCCATACTTAAACTTGGTCAATTGTATAGGGTCTTTGAGCATTTTTTTAATTTGATGAGGTAGTTTTGATGCACATTCTTAGGGGCCTTGTTTATTAGATGTGGTTTACACTTGTCATGATATCTTTGGAGGGCGTACCCTTTTGTTTTGCAGGACCTTGTTTGGTGGCCAATTTTGGGAGAACAAGCCTAGCTTGGGATTCCATGGGGAAAAAATCCCACAGGTTGGATGTTGAAGGCTTGCACACCAGATCATAGAGACATTCATTTGGAGGCTTACATGGAATCATGGAAGATATTACCCAACCCCTATTACTTAAATGACTTGCCTAGGAGAGACAAAACGTCACTTTTTGAGGCTTGACGTCATGCTTGAGGGGGTTTGGTGGTGATGAAGTTATTGCACATTGAAACTTGGAATGATTTGACCAGAGGAGACATGGATTGACTCTAGCACATGAAGAGGAGGCTCAAGGATCCCCAACAACCTCTTTCTTCTTTCCAACGACTTGGAAAAGTGTCAAAACGTCCCCTAAAGGGGTGACATCATCTTACTTTTAGAGTTTCTAATGTGTTAAAGTGAAAATTAAATATTATTATTTGGTTCAAGGGGTAAGATAAGGGTTGTTGACCCCTTATCTTATGTTTTTCCCTTGCTAAGTGTACAAGCTATGTTTTAAGACTTTTGTATAAGTAGAGATCATGTGAATCTCATTTCATAACACAATTCTCCCATTTGGAGAAGTACTTGGCCGAAATTTTCGCTACCCTTGGGTATTTTCTCTCTCTTTTGCATTTTTTCATGGTTTACTTTGATATTGGTGGAAGGAAGTGGTGCACTTCCTCCTATGGAACAACTCTCTTGCATATTGGTGGATAATTGTTGGTAAAGTAGAAGTTTATCTTGTTGTTTCTTGCTCTAGTTGAAGGGTTCCATCTTGTTATTGTCTCTTTTTTTAGTTGCAAGGTTAACTAGTTGAACTTCTTGGGGAGTATAAGTGCAKACAACCCCACTAAGCTCATCAATTTTTTCTTGGATATAATTTGTTACTTAAGGAATTGTTAGGAGAAGTAAAAGGGCTTACACCCTTCTAGCACTTTTCCTAGTTAGMTTTACTTGCCTTGGGGAGTAAGAGGGTTTACACCCCCAAGGAAGTAGTATAGTTAATTCACTCTTTGAATCCATAACCCAATAGTCAAGGCACTAATCATTTACTTTTTTGCATTGGAGAAATAAAATAGTGCATTGGGAAACGTGAAATGTTGTCATTTYAACTTTTTGCAATTTGGGTTTTGTTCCTTGTGSCTAGAGCACCTATTAGCCACTAGGGTGTCCCCTGTAAAGGGGTATTGCTTGCCGATGTTATAAAATTTCACCTTCAGCCATTAGGGCTGCATAAACCCTAACACTCTTTCACTTATAACTTGTTTTTCAACCCTCAGAATTAGCCGAGAGTTTTCCACTTTATTCTACTTGGTCTAGCGCAACATTTTGTTGGATTCTTTGTGAGTTTTGGTGGTTGAATTTAATACTGTAACAACAAGTTTTCTATAGACATAAGGCTGCAAAATATTTCTGCAAACACCTTTATTTACAGCCTTCTTTCATTGCTAAAGTCTAATGTTATATTGCTTGGGTTGATCTAGTTGTTTCTAGTTTATCTCTTACTCTTTCAACTAGACTTTTGGAAACTTATTTTGCAGCATTAATTATCATTTTTATTGTTGATATATATTGTTACTAACTGATGCAATTAGGGACAAAAATATTAACTTGCTTGTCCATCATATACTTGGGCTTGTATCGTTGTTTTCCTTGTGTCTCGGTAGGAACAATCAACATCTGCAAGGTCTACTACTTCTTGGAAACTCTTGGCTACCATCAAGACCTTACTCAATCCCTTCTCCACACACAGAAACTTGACCTATAGGGTCATTCGTTCATACATCACACTTTCCATTTCATTTCCCCCTAGGGTCACTGGGATTCCCCCCTTGAGGTGACCACTTCACCTCTAAAGTGACGGAAACACCTGCCTAAGGTGATAGTGGGTAGGTTCTCTCTAAGTTGTCACCATTTGGTGGTTGGGTCGGGATTTTCCCAACCTACAACTTGTGTGATAACAATTCGAGCATCACTTAGTTTTTCAACTCTTTGAAGATGAAACCATAAATCACTAAAGATGGAAATTCTAATTAATCCATGTTCTTTGCCATTTTTACCGTCCCATTTGGTTTTCTTTGAGGCATTAGTGGAGGCAATTTATTTTCCCAATGTAATATGATAAAGTCCTTTACTTTGTAGTACATCCTCCATACAATATATCCATGAGAAATAATTTGAATTGGTCAGCAGAAGATCACTTGAACTAACCATATTAAAATATGCAGGTAAGATGGATTCAAGAGACGAAACTAACTATCTGGATGGAAATATCGCGAAAATAATTAGTTTTAAAAAACAAAATTGAAAATGGACTATGGATGTTAAAGTTATGTCATTTTTAAGAAATGCATAAAAAGTAACCGAAGTGCCACGTGGCAAGTAGAGGTTGGCCTGAATGGTGATGGATGCACAATGAGGTTGTTGAGTAAAACAAAATTTCATTCTCTCACTTTAACTATAAGTTCACTTTTACAAATAATTTATTTTTACAATAAGCGACCCGCTTTTATAAAATAAGTGAGAATCACTTTTATAATGAAGTTACTTTACAAATTAAAGTCGCATGTAAAAAATCAATTTAAAAATAACATTAAAGTTAATTTATAGTGATTCACTTTTATAATTTAAGTAAATTGGACTTTACAATAAAGTTATGTGATAACTTGAAGTGGTATGAACTATTTTCAAAAAGTAATTTAATAAAACAAAAGGCTTAAAATCAAGACCTTTTATTTAATAAAGTAATTTTCAACTAAATGAGTTAATGTAAATTATATAACAAATGCTATGAAGGAGAACGAGAGTATTTTTTTAATATTTTCCCTACAGTGCATGCTTACCCTAAAAACCTTTATTTTTGCCTTAAAAAAGCTTCAACATAGTGGCACACAAAAACAAGCTAAATTTCAAAAGAACAAATCTAAAACTTGATAAGATCTAGATTAAATCTTGGTTAGCCTACCTGAAAAATGTGTTTTTTTCTCTATGTTTCTGATTTGTTGAGATCACATAAATCCCAAAGAAAATAACATATGTAGAAAAGAAAACTCAATCTGCTATGTTTTTGGTTTTCCAATATCACACAAGGCGCACAACAAAGAGCAGATGTAGATTGGAAAGGTCGCAATCCTAGGATATAAGCAAAAAAACAAAAATATTAACACAATGTAAAAGGAAAACATGTCAATTGGGTTTATCCATAATGGTTTGTGTTGAGGGATGGTTTCCCCCCCATCCAGGTTCAGTTCCCACATGTGACATGTTGAGCTCTTAAATGAGTAAGCTATCGAAAAAATCCTTGACTTTATACAAAATATGGTTTACCCCAGTTATCATCCTCAAAATGAGGGGAAGTTCTCGGTGGGTTTCCCCAGGCTCTATTCCAAAGTAAAAATATATATATATATAAAAGGAATTTTTTTAAAACCATAATAAAATTTATACCTTCGGGTTTGATAAAAATGTTTGTATTTCGGGAAAACGAAAACCTTTTCGAGTGAAATTGAAAGTGTTCCCAGTTGAAATCCGTGCTCATATGCAATCAAATGGCTCTCTCGACTCAACAATACTCAGAAATAGTAGAAACTGAATTCCTTTGATGCATGCAGTGACATAGGTTCGGGATCTTGATCAACAAGAGGAACATGTCTTCATACGGGCTCTGATACCATGTTCGATAAATATGATATTTCCACATAGGTCAAACACCTTAAGTAACTGCTCATGAAAACATATCAAATATCTCAACACCAGTGTATTACATGGTTAAAGAAACAATCCACACCCCCAACCAACACAACCACTTGAGGTAATATATTAATGCAAGAGGAAAATTTTTTACATATGATTTTCTCACAATTGATCATCTACGAAGGACCCTCCATTCTCTTTAAAAAGATATCATGGACCAATCAGGTGCTAAGCCATGAATCAATATAATTGTTAGTATTGAGGTAAATATGAATCGTTGAATCAGTTATGTCTAGAACATGTCATGACTGTCGGATTATATAAATACAAATTCTATGCCCTGACAGATCTGTATTTTGATTTTCCAGATCAACATAAAGATAGACAAAATTTTAGAAAAGATAGAGAAAAGTTTCTAAAACTCTAGTTGAAAGAGAAACATCAAATGCTAAAAATTACTCTGAAAAACATTAAGAAAATCAAGCTCTCCATTGAAGAAATAATAAGTGAAAGAAATAATTCATCAGAAGAAGAATTATCCAGACTGTATGAAGATTCATTCGCTGCACCAAAGGGACATAGGAAATATAAATCCGGGAAAAGGAAGATAGAAAATTATGATGACTCTTCTAAAGAATCTTCTAGTTCTTCTAAAAAAGAAGACTCAAAACCTAGTTCTCCAAAAGAGGTAAATCCAAGTCTTGCATTACTATCATTTGGAGGAACTAAGTTCTACATGAAGATCACATTTTGTCCACCTAAGACAAAACCATATGAGGTAGATTGCTTAGTTGATTCCGGTTGTCAATTAAATTTACTAAGAAAGAATGTAATTTCAAAATTCTATTGGTAAAGACCTACCATGACAGGAAAGGCCATAGATGTTTTAGAAGTACCCATACAAGGCCAAGTGGAAAAATTCCCATTAAAAGTTGGTAAGCAGACTTTTAAGATTTTTTTCCACTGTGTGAACCATATTAATGATGATTGTGTGTTAGGTGCAAAATTCCTTGAACTTATAGATCCCATGAAAATAAATAAGAAAGAAAAGATGTTTGAATTCTATTTAAATGGGACAAAGATGCAAACTCCTATATTTACCTAAGGAAGATCTAGAAGCAGAGAAAAAGAAGAGTAAAAGGTCTCTAAACAATCCCCATCATCAATAGACTTAAACAAAATGGAAAGAAGCATATGCAATGCACATATACATGGAGAAAAAATATTGAAAGAAATTTTATAAAAACTCATCAAAGTTTGCACTTCAAAATCCCCTAATGACTTATGGCACATGGAGAAATATTTTGTGTCTCTTTCATATGATCCTTTGTTAAAAAATACTCCACAAAAGGCATCAACAACCTTGATGAGCCGACAAAGATTCAAACTTTCCAGCAATAAATTAATGATCTCCTACATAAGGGGTTCATAGAGTCATCAAAGAGTGCATGGGCATGTTGAGATTTTTATGTCAACAAGCACTCTGAGAAAAAAAGAGAAAATCCGAGGTTAGTGGTCAACTTCAAACCGATAAACAAAGTTCTTCATAACATTAGGTATCATTTTCCAAATAAAAGCTCATTATTACAAAGAATAAAAGGAAAGATTGTGTTTAGAAAATTTGATTTAAAATCGAGATTCTATCAAATAGGTAGAGTTCCATAGGATAGACATAAAACTACTTTTGTTGTATCACATGGTCATTATCAATGGAAAGTAATTCCTCTTGGCTTAAAAAAATGCTCCTGGCGAGTTCCAAAAGAGAATGGAAAACATATTTAGGGAGTATCCATGGCTAATTATTTATATTGATGATATCCTTGTATGTTCAAAGAATATACACGAACACATCAAACACTCGCAACGGTTTTATGATCTGATGCCTAGGCATGGTCTAGTTTTATCCAAGACCAAAATGGAAATCGGGAAAATTGAGATCGAACTTCTCGGTATCAAGATAGAAAAAGGCCAGGTAATTCTCCAAGACCATATTTTGAAATCCTTTACAAAATTTCCTGACATTCATCATGACAAAACATAGATGCATAGGTTTTTAGGTAGCCTCAAGTATGTTAGGTCATTCTACAAAGGATGGGCATATGACATTTTAATTCTACATCAAATATTGAAAAAAAATCCTCCATCCTAGAATAATCCAATGACTGAATCTCTCGGGAGGATTAAAGACAAGGTCCAAACTCTTCCACCATTATCCTTACCTATTGGAGAAGAGAACTATATCATAGAGATAGATGCATCAAATAATGCATGGGCATGTGTACTAATTGAAGAAATTAATGGAGTTGAAACTATATGCTCATATGCTTCAGGTTCTTTTTGGGGAGCAGAGATTAATTACCCTTCCATCCACAAAGAAATTCTTGCTGTAAAAAATATAGTGCTCCATTTTAGACTCTATCTCAAACTAGTAAAATTTCTGATTAGATCATATCTGAAAATTTTACCTGGGATGTTAAAATCTGAAAATCTCCTTACAAAGTCTCATTCTAGGATTCAAAAATGGATTATATGGCTAGATAATTTTGACTTTACTGTGTAGCATAAACCTGATCATCTAAATTGTCTTGCTAATATGTTAACCAGGGAAGCAAAAAATATAGATTTAGCCATGTTTTCAACAAAACCGTCAAATAAAGGCAATCAACCCATGACTCAAGGAGAATAAGACTGGGCTAGAGCCACGAGAAGAAAATAAGTCTTGAAAGTAGTAAGTCAAGAAGACATATAAATGATTATTAGAGAAAAATCAAAAGAACAACTGTCAACCACATTAATTGAAGAAATTAAAGAATCTCCCATGAAGATTCAAATCTTGGAAAAATATGAACAAAAGGCATTTGCAGGTTTATGAAATGATTCAAAGACAATATGGGGTTGCGTTAGAAAATTCTCCATAGATTATGACAATAATGATATGTGCTACTATGACATTGGCTCCAGACTAGTATGTTGGGAACATTATTCCTTTCTATTACAATTGACACGAGAAAAGAGCGAAATTGTTGTATGTGTAGATACTATAAATCTAGTCAGAAAACCATGGACTGGATAGAATAAATTTTATTTGAAATATTTATGCCAGAAGAAGACTGGTCTTTAAAAGGACCACAATTTGTTATCGATTTACAATATGAACTTATCATTGCAACATAATACTAACTTTGGTTTAAATTCAAGCTAAAATTCATAGCTACATCTATGTCCAAACTTGATCCTCCAAAACTTGTACAATATGAATAAGCATTGAAGGATAAGGATGGAAGAATCCTAGGCCTAGCTTGAGAGGAGATTCTCCTAACCGTGAAAGTCCAAACCAACTATCAAGGGGAGTATCTTAAAGATCATAAACATGCACTCATGCTCGAATCCTTTGTGGGACATTGCCTTGATGACATTCTCTTTCCAATACCAGAAGTACCTGAATCACAAGATCCATATGGTTACAACTCTGACATCTCTTAGAATGAGGAAGAACTTCATAATCTAAACAATTACATGGAGGATTAGTGCAGAAGCATTGTGGACCCTAGTTTGTACATAGTATCTTTATTTGATTAGCTATATAATATTTTGTAAAATCTTAAAATATCCTCTGTGGGTGGCAGTACACTCCACTTTGTATTTTGTTTATTTATTGGCCATTTCTTAGGAAATACCGTTTCGTGGGTGACACAACACTCCACTGTGTATCTGTCAGGTCTGATTCGGATCCCCATATGTTGAAAGACCACTAAGGGACAAGATAACAAGTGGTTGTCCCCACTTGTCCCAAATCTTGGTTGTATTTTGTCTTTTGTCAGTCTGGTCAGATGATAAGATTTATCTCCTCATGAAAGCATCTTCTTTTAACCTAAATATTCTAGTTTAAAATTCTCGGTTAACCGACTAGATATGCTACAAGTAAAGGTCCAAGCCTCTCATTTATTCATTAGAGAGTTGGCATTCAGATATCTACAAGTTTGAGTCTAAGTTAGAGTATTGAGTTTGTATAGTCTGATCCATGCTCAAGTATGCTCTCACCTCGCACCAACTGGTGATATTGGGGATCAAAAACATCTGGAAAATATATTGTGTCTTAAGTGTCTGTAAATCGATCCAGTTTACATATTCTCTTCCCTCGCATCAATTGATGACCTTGGGAATCAAAATTAACTGGTTGAGATAATCTGTAAATCTCTGGGTTGAAAGTCGCTTATGAGGAAGTTCGTTCTGAAGTAGTTTGTTTGTAAACGAAGATTGGAGGTTGATCCTGATTGTTGAACATTTATCAGATTTTTCACGTATACAAATACCCATGCAAAATATTGTTGAGTAAAACTATGCAAATCATTTTGATATTAGAGTTAAATGATTATACCATTTTTTTCTTAAGAGCTTACAAATCACAGTTGTAAACCAAAGAACTTTGTGTATTTTTTGTGAGTTACTAAACTTAGGGGACACAAATCAATGCAAGACAAATAAATTTTCAAAACAATATGTATAAACTACGTTTTTGGATAAGAATCCATCCCATGCAAGTTAACTAGTTACAAATGAGCAAAGATGACCTCTAAGCCAAGGAAAATTACAGATTTAAGAGAGGAGATTTTAAGAAGGTGCAAAATCCTTTAAGGCCAAGTCTTGAAAAATAAATAGAACTTTAAGAAGGCACAAAATCCTTGGAGGCCAAGTCTTAGAAAAGAAATGGAACTAGGGAAGTATGGTTCAAATCTATTTTATGAGGGAGAAAAGAAATTACAATGTCCATGTATTCATGTTTCTTAACCTCAACCAATGTGAGCTCTATTCGAAAACACATGTATTCCAATATAGAACAAATACATTCAATAACCACTCACAGAACCAGATCAAATATCAACACACCAATGTTTTTAT
>JASDQU010436248.1:76683-89346 GCA_032191745.1 Picea mariana | reverse complement strand
TATATCTACTTTTCACCCCATCAGAGTAGCTCTAGGGGCTCCTTACAAAACCCACTCTTGATATTTTTTTTTATTCTTTGATTAGAGAGAAAGATAATCTCTTATGCCAAGGAATGATCAACACTACGGGTACATCTAACAAATCCTATGTGGCCCAACAGAAGGATAAATCCAAACATCTAAAGAAGCAACATTTTTGCAACAACAAGAAAAACAAGGGTCCTAGACCCTCTCAACCATCTCATACTCCCAATGGTGACAAAATAACTAAATCAAAAGGTAAGAAGACTAAAAGCAATTGTAATTTGTGTGGGAAATATGGTCATTTGGAGTCTAAATGCTTCAATAAAACAGAATCCTTAGAAGTAGTAATGAAGAAGTACAATATCAATCGTGATTCTTCTTCTTCTAACTCTTCTTATGAACATGCACGTTTGCTTCTTATTTTTTTCTCCAATGCAACATCTACTTCTTCTTCTAATGAGTGGCTTATTGATTATGGGACATCTTATCACATGTGTTGATGCAAGGAATGGAAATTCCTTGCTTGATCATTTTTGTATCTCCTTAGGCTAGATGAGATAGGCGGGATTATAACGCTCTGCTTATAACCTATCAAAACTTCTCAATCAGACCTCAATAAATGTGATTCTTGGATTTGATGTTATTCTATAATATGTAATTTTTATGTCTTTTATCCAAAATAGACTTAAATAAAGTAAAAACATGTACTTGCAAAATGAATTTATGAAAACATAAGTATAAGAAAATGTAAAAGGTACAAATATGAAAATCAGTATATAAAAAGTCCCATAAGTGAGAAGAAACCAACAAATATTTTTATTTATATCAATCTGAGTTATAACTAAGTATGTCTCTGCAAACCAGTGTTATTCTTAGAAGTCCAAGATGTTATTTGAGTCATACATAGACAACTAGTGTAAAAAAAATGAAGACCGGAACATAAAAATGAGCTATATCAATCCAAGCTACATGTGCATCATTGTTTTGAACTCTGCAAAACTAGCATTAATTAGCACTGAAATTATTTTAGAACTTCTAACTAAAACAGAACAAACATTCAAGAAAATGAATGACCTTCGAGAATATCACTAGTCAATGATTCCTAATCCTTTCTTTTCCACCTTCAAATAACCAATGTTGTAAATCTCATCTTGAGGAAAGTATCGATGAGGTTCTAGAATGTAATTTCTCAGTGACATCGGCATAAAATATCGGAATATCTCGAAAAATGTCTTAAGACCTCAAAAAAATAAAAAAAAATACTCATTTTTTTCAAAATTTTTAACATCTAAAGCAACAACAACATCAAATAGACACATTTCTATATAAATATGAAAATACAACTAATAAATAAGATGCATAAGATGTCAATTGGTCACATATCGTTACTAAACTGAAAATTATGAAACATGTTCCTTATAGGATGATACAAAATCACATCAAATGATCAACATAAATGTATCTCATGAGATGAATCATCATGAGGCATCTAGATACTAAATAGTACATAATAAAATGAAAATCATATATTATAGGAATTCAAATCATCGATTCCATCTACCCCTTTTACGGGTAAATGGCACCACTCTTCCTCTAGAAGAAGTAGGTGGTCATGGAGGTACTTGGGATCATATTGGAGTGGAATCTCCATCTACACTAGATGCTCCAACTGAGGTGGAAGGTGATGGAGATGAGGTGGAACGAAAAGTGATTTGCCTCCTCCCATTCCCAATGGACCCAAGTCCAACTACAAGTATGACTCTCCGTGGAGGTGGTGGTGACATTGGTTACACTAGAAGATCAATCTCCTCAACCTCTGTATCCACTGAAAGTGGAACATCCTCCTCCTCCTCCTCCGTTTCCACCTCCTCTCCAAAATCATCTGCATGCTCCTCCTCCTCCAACCACTCAGGTGCCTCCTCCATCTCAAGATTCTCAATCTCCACCCTCCACTGACTAGTGGTGTCAATGACATCCAATGAAATGGCCTCTATGTTAGGTTCTTTTTCAAGTTGCTTCACCCACAACCTTAGATTGTAGCAGACATATAGCAAGTCATTAAGGCACTCGGTACCTAACCTATATGAACATTGAGGGCCATATTTAGTGTGTATATTTTAACCTTCTACAATATTTACTGCAAACAGATTTTCAGTAAAACAACATAAAAGATACAATGGAAAATACAAACATTACATAGATATTTTTCCCTTGGAAACCCAAACTGGGAAAACCAGCGTATTCTATTTTCATTCATGGTGATACATTGTTTACAATACAATATACATATAGCAGCCAGCAGCATCCAAAACCCTAACCCAGTGACCTGGATTAGTCAATAAACCTAATTCCTTAACTGGAAATAGAAAACCATCGGCAAAAAACCATGTGCCGAAAACTTCCCAACAATGGACACAAAAAATGAGGCAAAAATGTGACATGTTTCCCAAGGAAAAACAAATTCTCAGGGGTGCTTCCCCTGCACCCCCCCTTAAACCCCCCTACGCGCCCAAAGAAACACAAACATTACTACTCATGCAAAGAATATAACACATACCTGTTGGTAGCCAATTCGCATTTTTCTACTGTCCTTATAAGCTGCCTACACTAGTGTTTCGCAAACCTTGATTTTTGTCGCAATCCTTGAATAAAACGACACTATTATTTTGCGCTACTTGCACACTTACCTTTGTTCTTGTTTTCACGACTGCAAGCGTGAAAACTTGGTTTTCAAAGTCACATTAAAATCGTCACTGGATTGTTGCGATCATTCTTGTCGACATGCCCACTGTGTTTCCAATTTACTTATTGTTATACAGTTGGCAAGACCCCTTGATCTTTACTCATTTGGCATTCTTTGATTGATTATATAATTTTGTTTTATGAGTGATTGAGTTTGTGATGCATTGATGATTGGATTTACATGTTCTTTGATCGATTCACTTGACACATTGGTTTCATGAAAACATTGGTATTGTGGTAAAACCCTTGGTATAAATCGTTTCATACAACACATAGTCCATATAATCAAACCCTTAGAGCGACTTCGATTTATTGCTTTGGTTTTGAAACTATAACTATTGCTCACGTGAATGTTTAATCCACTTACCATAGATTCCATTGGTTGATTGAATGGTGTAGTTTTAACCTATGCATAGTGGTTGAATAGTTATTTGCGCCGGCAGTTGTACTATGGGATATGACTGTTGTGCATGGGCTAAACCAGCTCCACCACCTTCGCACGATCTATCATTAATGTTTTCCCCCCTACCCCAGTTCACCTTTGCTAGTTTCGGGTAAGCCTGTGAGCGTTCTGCCCCTACGTATGTTGTGTTCAAACCCTGGCCTGTTCACCTCGCCCACCGTGTGCTCCTGTCTATGGCACCGGTGGTGCTCATAGAGCCAAATGGAAACCAAGCCCTATTACTGTTCGATGATGCCCGTAAGGATTTAGAAGATAATGGTTGGCTCGCGTTTATACAGAGGTTCGAGGGCTTCAACCTTACGGTTGCCCAACAATTCGCCCTCACCTTTGATGGGTGTAGGGCTAAAGTAGGTGACATACAGCTTGAACTCAATGAAGAATTCATAAGCTCTGCTACTGGATTAGCAGCCACGGGCCAGCGATGGTTTAAAAACTCCAAAGTTGATGAAGTGTCGTGGCCATTACTATTCGTATCAAGGAAGGTTGTCTACTGTGATAAAGGTATGCCTATTTCCACCCTTGAACCTAGGTGGCACGATCTTTTGGTGATTGTGAAACAATTTGTGACCTATGAAGGTCGGTATGGCTTAGTATTTTTGTATCACCTTCGACTGTTAATGAATTTCATGGGCTATCTATTTTACTTCTTGCGTAGTCTTTACAAGATGGCAAAGAGATTCAAATGCAAGAAGGCTGATAGCAGCTTTTTTCACCATGGCTTAATTAGACTCATCGTCATCCACCATTTAAACCTCCATGGTGATAATTGGCAAGCCTTTTTATCCAGAAATGGCTTTGCTAATCTAGAGTCTGCTCAAACCAATAAATTCATGGTTAGTGAGACTATGGTCGGGCCACCCGTGCCTTTTCATATTCTTCTACCCCCTGCCAAACCCTCGGTTTGCCCTGACATCGACCTACCCGACATCATAACAGACAAGACTGAGGCTGTCAAGAAGCCTGTGAGTAAGAAAGTCAAGGGTAATCCTACTATCGACAGCAAGGGTAAGAAGAATGCTCGATTGATATCAAGACTTGCCCGGAATAAACCTAAGCTAAACGTCGACCAAAAGCCCATAGTTCTGAGCGAGGACTCGGACTCCGATATCGAGCATTTCCTGGCTGAAGAGTACCCTTATTCCCATGGCCTATGCTCTGAGCAACCCTATGACTATGTTTCTAATTTACCCCTGTGCTTAAAGAACAATCCTAACTACCCGGGAATCAAGTTGCCCAATGAAACCCCTGTTGGCTTAAACAAACCCCCGCCTGTGTTATCGAAGCCTGAGCAAACATCATGTATCCAATGCAATGTGTGGCTAGAGCATTATTATAACGACGTCCCCTTATTGCAATCAAAGATCAAATCGTTGGAGGACCAAGTTACAGTGCTAACAAGAGAAAGAGACAGGTTTCAAGATAATGACAAGAAGCAAAGAACTACCGGTTCGATTGTCTTCAGGAATGTCGAATCGACAACAGCCTTCGTCAATTCCAAATTATCATAATCGAATCCATTTCTCATCGTCCAGGTTCAATATGAATTTCGCTTTGTGAGTTTGATTGAATTATTGTAACATATTTGGTTTTGGCTTCCAAATTAGCTCTGTTCATTTTCATTCGAAATGATTATGTTTCCTGTACAGTAGATTCACTTTACTAAACTCGAATGTAGTTGCGATTTTGTTATGAGATTTTGTCGTGCCCAGTTTAGCAATTGATTGGTTTTGACTGGGTTTGATTCGTTTTAGAGTAATTCTATTGATTTGAATTAACAAAATCAATGGGGTTTGCTTTCGCTTGGATTTTGATTGCATCTGACCTGTACAGGAGATTTTAATGCTAAAATTAGAACACGGTTATGTTTTGATTTGATATGATTTTGTTGTGGTTGGATGCCATCGGCTCTGATTTAGTTCTTATGATTTGATTTTGAAACGATTTCGTAGGATTGAATTGGTATGATCTTTTATGTGTAATGTATCATTATTAGGGATTGGTTTGATAAATACGATGTAGTCTATTAAATTAGAAAAACGACTCTGTTTTGCATTGAATCAACATTCTCGTTTGGATTTGGATTACATTCGATGTGTGCAAAATATCTATTCGCTAAAATTGTGGAACTGTTTTGGTTCGTAACAATTGTGTCAAACCCGAACTGTTTCGATTCGTTCCTGTTTTGATTTGATTTGAAAACGATTGCTGCGTGTCTTGAGTTAGCACGATTGCTTGTATGAGTTGGATTGGTATCAAAAATAGATTTGATGTTGCTCTGTTGGTTTTGATTTTCAAAAACGATTTTGTTAAGCTTAGATCGACATATTTTGTCTCTGTTGAATTCATATGAAAAACTCGACTAATAGTTCATTTTGAAATTGATTCAAGTGATGATTTCGTTGACTGTCAATCGATTATGTCTGCTCCCAATTGGCAATAACAAATGTTTGACAAATCCCACATATCCTGTTATCAACTGATTAATGCAATTACAATTTCATTTGTTTCAATGTACATACAAGTTTCGATTTGATTTGCAAATAGCATGGTCGTTTGTATATGTTTAATATAGTCATATCAATTTGAAAAATGATCCTGTTGATTTCGTTTGGATTCGACAATGATTTGTTGATGGCTGAAGCAACTATTTGTGTCAATTGGAATTGGTTCATGAAAATAATTTCATTGTTGTCGAATTATCTAATGCGATTTTGGTTGCCCGAATTGGTGATAACAAGTTGAACAGAGTGCATGTATCTCTGTTATCATTCGATTGACCACAATTTCGTTTGTTATCAAATTAGCATAACAGTTTTGATTTGAATGATTCGTTTGATTTCCAATTACCAATTAGATACTTGTTCAATAGTTTGAATATAATTCTTTACGATTTGAATTGGTTTTGAAACAATTTTATGCTCAAATTAGACCAGCTACAGAATCGCAAGATTTTGTAGCTAGTCTTGAAATTAGATTTTTGATAATTTTTTCAACAAAATATCCTCTAAACTTGTCTCTTTTTGTCTTATTTCAGGTACATATGAATTACAATGATCAATTGGGCATGTTGTGGCAGTTTAGGAGATACTTTAGGTATGGTTTTGTTTTAAGATTGTTAGTTTCAGTCAGATTTGGGAGATTATCTCCAGATTTTCTGTAAACTATTTTGATAATTCCCACAGGGATGTTTTACCCTGTGGGAAGTCTTTAAATACTTGTTATTTTTTTGTAATGAGAACAATCATCATCACTGTGGAGAGAACCAGACTATGGATTTATGATTCAGACTGAGACGAAAGTTGATGTCTTGTAACAGCTTTCGTTTCAATATATCAAACTTTTGTTTCAGGTTTTGCATATCAGTTTGCAATTGATTAACGACTACTTTAGATATCATAATTCTTTGCATGTTGATGTGATTTGATTATATGTTGTCCATATCTGATATCTCTTATTTAAAAATACAACAATCACTTTAATTCAATTTGATGAATACAGGTTTATCTTTTTCATTAGTTGAATTGTTTTACACAAATTGTTGCATACAGATTTATCTAATTGTGATGGTTTGTAAATCATAAATTGTTGTAATTTCTCCCGACATGAAAGAATTACTAAGTGTCAAAGGCCTCAACCTTTGGTCATTCTCCTACAAGCCTGATGACTTTGGGTCTCGTCTGCGTTCTGGAAATGCTATCCCTTCAAAGCTTTGGCATTGTAATTTATCCTTGGCCCTAGCGCACACTTGCACTCTATGTGAAAACTTGCACTACTTCTCCCTGAGATTTTAGCTTGCTCAATCTTCTTTAGAATACTTTTGCGTCTTCCTTAGAAGACTTTTGGTGCCTTCCTGACACACTCTACGCTCGACATTCTGATCTTTCGAATGTGAGACAAGTTCTCTCTACACGCACTCCTTGCGCTCTAACTAGCCTTCAAATGGCAGCCTTTCAACACTTCATCTGAGTGTTGGCCTGGTCCACTCCTTGCATAGATCTTCCTTCAGAGTATTCAGTAACTTTGTATCAACCTCGAGCTTCAACTACTCAGACCTCGAAGGTCTCTGTCCCTTTTTCCCTTCAAAGAGATATAATTTCTCTCTTGGAAACTTCTGCTCAAGCACTGCTTGCTGAGCTGATAGAGTATTCAATAACTTTGTGAGTGTCTCTCCTTGACACTCCTTTCCTGGAACTCGAAACAGAGTTCTCTTTGTTCACTCCTTGCACTATCTCTTCTGAGATTGATCCTTAGAGGATTTTGATTTCCCACGCACTCCTGGTGTTTCTGGGATTTTTTCAAACTCAGATCCGAAGGATTTCTTGAAAATAAATTCTTCTCTCCCTCCTGGTGTTCCTCCTGCTCAATGCACACCTTGCAGAGCTCTACAGAGTTCTCAGTGACTATGTCTCTCTATGCTTCTTTTACACAGTTTCCCCTCTAAGGTATTCATTAACCTTAAGGTTCCTCCTTATATTGTTATCACCCTGGTACGCCCTCCTGGCACGTTCTTTCTGACCTCACAGAGTTCAGATGCACACTCCTTGCGCTGGCTACAGAACTTCCAACGTTTTGTTGTGCACTCCTTGTATAGCCTAAAGAACCTAGAGAAATATAACAACTTCAACGAGGATAAAAGGGATCTATCTCCTACTGCAAATGAAACTTATCATACATCCATAGCATTCATTCATGAAATACATAAAAAAAAATACATAAACACACTATTTGCAGGAAAAATTGTTTTTCTATTATCTCTGTGTGTCTATAAAGATGTTTGCAAAAACTAGACTGCAACAGAGTCCCATTTATCTCAAGCTCTCCTTCAGAACTATTCTACTCCTGACCTCCTTATCAAATCTAATACAATATCTCTTTACAAAAGAGGGCTCTACAAGCTTATCCTCTCCATCGCCTTAGTGTCATTAACGTCTCAGTTAAGACACCAGACTCTTATGGCTTCATTACAATGAATTACATTCAATGGTTGTCTAGTCTGAATCGGATCTAGATCTCATCAGCCTGTTAACCATTAAGGTGACACCAACTCTTGCCTGCATAGAGGCATGGCTTTGGCTCTTCTAGCCTTACAACATTTAATTGCATTAAATACAAATGAAATTTGAAAATGAGGGGAAAAATGAGAGGGTTAGCGCCTCTCCCCTCCTTGAATGTGCGTTGATGTGTTGTCTAGCTGGCACGTTGTTGAGGTGGAGCGATGCTCCTGCATCATAAATCCAATAAGTATGATATTAGCAATCACTATTATAACTTTATGCAACCTTTCAAACTGCACATAGTATATTTAAAACATGAAGTGTATGTACTATCCATTCAAAGCAATTCAGTGTGAGATTTTTGACCATATCCCAATATAGACATATCTCTTTCAACATAATCAAGGAAAACTCAATCATGATCCTCAAATCACAGTTGTTTCCACTAACTTTTTTAAATACCAATTATGTGATGATTCCCAAACTTAAAATAATACCATGGAATTATGATGAAAAGAATGCCATATGAAAACTTATCATTTCAACTTTTATCCTAGGGGACYCCACCTRTTATTAAWTTTTTTTTAAATTTATACAAGCTTTGCAACCCTTTGCAAGCTTTTATAATAGGTGATGAATTATGAGTCATCAATATGGATAAGGATAAACCATTTTTTCTACTCTTAATGAATGTAAAACCAAACAAATATTTGTTGGTGATGATAAATCTCTTAGTGTTGTAGGATCTGGAACAATTCAACTAGATGATGGTTAGTTTAATGATGTATTATGTGTTACATTAAGTTTCTCATGCAATCTTCTATCGGTATGTCAAATCATTGATTCAAGTGAAGGTAAAATAGTAGAGTTTTCACCTCGCCAATTTTTAATCAAGCATTTAAAAGATCCTAAGCATGTCCTAGCAAATGGAATTGTTGATGATATTACTAGGTTGTATGGATTTGACAACTTTGGATCATCATCTTTTCCATCAATTTTTTTTGCTCATAGTGATGACTTGAGCCAAATTTGGCATGAGGGATTTGGTCATCTAAGCTATCACTCATTGCAACACCTATGTAATTGGAATATGGTGATCGGTATTCCTCTCATTTCTTACAGAGATGATTTTTGTGTCGGTTGTATTCTTGTCATCCGAAATGGATCTAAACACGAAAATGGTTGTAAGAATCAATACTTGAAATTCAACAACTCAAAGAGGAAGAATTCACTCAACAAACAACCCAAAAAGAGATGTAAAACCTATTGGCCCCTCAAGGGAAACTACTTCTAGACCATCCTCTCAGGGATGCATTGATGATGCTTGGATGAACTCTCCTACTCATATATGCCAATTCAAGCATGATATTTTAGTTCTTCCAACCTTATATCATCCATGAGATATTTCAAATGAATCTACCATGGTATATCAGCTCTTATGCTTTACACCTTAGATGGTATGTGCTTGAACATATGGTACTTCATGCTTCATATTTTTAGTTTATGTGCAATTATTTCATAAGTGGGTTTTTATCTAGAAGTGGTGTGATGGTTTCTAACCTTGTCATGAAATTAATAAACATTGGTTAGATCTTATAACACTTCTAAATGCTAATAACTTTATTATGTTGTCTCGTTTTACCATGGGGGGGCATATTGTCCTTAGATAAGTATGTCATAACTTAGGACTATTGTACTACTAGTGATCTGGTTGAGTAGTATATCCATATCCTAACCACATGTAACACTTTCCATTCTTTCCCTTTCATTACCATCCCATGTAAGCCAAAGTAAAAGATAAATCCAAAAAGGCTAGAGGTGAAGAGAAATAATGTTAAAAATGAAAAAAATAAAGAAGCTAGAGATATGTCACCTCATTAAAAAGGCCCATCCCTAAGATCCTATGCTAAAAAATGCATATCTAAAGAAAAAGGACTAAGAAAAATCAAAGAAAATATAAAAAGGGGTAGTAAAATGTGTCGAGGTGGTAACTCTAAGCCAAGTTCCCTCTTAAAAGGCTTATGAGTACAAAAAATGGATTTTCCTAATCTCAAAGGGCTAGTTGGACAAGTAAAAGACTTTATACATCATCAAAAATGACTTTGAGGGTTAAAACATAAAGTTTCCCTTCCTTTTCCATCAATTATTCATCAAATTTACCTATCCCTAACCAAATTACTTAGGAAATACCTTTAAGCATTGTTGTGGGCTGAGGTACATGCAACCAAAAACAATTTTAACATAAGGAAATAGGGTGAGCCATCCCGCCACCAGGAAACACCACTTTTACCCCACCCATTGTCATGCCTTGAAGGCCATTATAAACTTAAAAACTCAAATTTTTGTAAAGTTTTATATATATGGTTGTATATATATAATTAAGAAAAGGTTAAACATTGATTATATATAAAAAAATAAAAATAAAATCTAAACAGACACACACACACACTTAATTATATATAGAACTTGGTTGGTATGAATTAAATTGTAAAACGCTTTAATATAGTTTTTATAACTTGTTGAGATCAATTCTCGCTTCCGAAATTTCCCTCCCCTTTTCTATTTTCCCAACTTCTTTTGTCCAATTCTTTTCCCTCTTCTATACTTACCTGAATTCCCCTTTTCTTTTCTCCCTTCTATTCTCCCTTTCTAGTTACTATACTTAGTCATTTTTCGAAAACGACAAGTTCGCGGGTTGGCCGACTTGTGGATCCTCATTTCCATCCATACTCCCATATCATGAGTCCAACCGACCATCGTATTTTCCTATACTTTAATTGTTTTTACGATCGTAGGTTCAAGTTACCACATTCCAAGTTCTGTGATATCCATTTTGCACCCAAATATTTGCAACCTAAATTATGACCATCAAACTTATCATGGGTGTCGAGCTTCTAAGTTTTTCATTTCTCTTGTATCCAAGTCCAACCGACTGCTCCAAACACTTAGCCAATTTTCTATTATTCGCAACCACGGGTTGGCAGTGTTGGACATAGTGTCATTAATGTATTGTCATTGATGTCAATAGTCGATGTCATTACGTTATAATGATGAGTTGGTATGAACAAAATGAAGAATAATCTACCTAGATCTTAGGAGGGTTAGCGACTAAAGATTAGAATCTCAGAAGAGATGATGCACTTAAAGCTCAGAAGGGAAAGCACATTGCAGAAACGTGATCAAGATTGAAGGAAAAACTAGGACCGTCAGATCTGGGAGTTGTTAGACATATTTTCATTGATGTCAACAACCGATGATGCACATGAAGCTCAGAAGGGAAATCATAGTGCATAAACATGATCGGGATCGAAATCCCCACAGAACAAACTAGGACCGTTGGATATGCAAGCACTAGATAAACGATAGGGATTGATTGCAGAGCGCAAAGGGAGAATTAAACTATACATTATTTCCAATCCCACAATTATTCTAGATCATCAGATCTCATTGATTCAAAGATCAGCAACTGTGGTTAACTCACCAACAATTGCACAACTTCAATTGCGGATCTTGGGTGACGAATTAAACCACTCGCAAGTTATGGTTCCACAATCCACATCGACCATTGGATCAAGTTAAGTGGAAGGATAGGATAAGTGAAGATGAACACCATCTGATATGAAATTCCGAAGTAAATGAGGACTGTCTGATCTATTCAGAGTGTGCCAAGGTAGCAGTGGTCAACTTCGGAGCTGACCACTTCGGGAGAAAAGGATTGAGAACAAGTAAGATCACCTGAAGGCTGAAGTACTGAAGAAAATATGAATTGTTCGATATGAAGAACACTTTAGGAGATATCAGGACCATCAGATCATGTTTAGTTGAAGGAGAGAGCAAGCCACAAATGTCCCGAAATAAATGTAAGTCGTTTGATCGGAGCAAACACTTCGGGAGATATCTTGACCATTGGATCGAGGAAAGTAGAAGGATAGGATAAGTGAGGCCAAAGGCCTGAGATTATGAATATTCAAATTCACGATAGCCATTGGATCGTGTTAATATTTTTTGGGTTAAAGAATGACCATTGGATGAAGTCAAGTTACTCGACGTTTACACTTTGGGGAATCTCACTTCAGGAGAAATTGGGAAGTGGAGAAATCTAATTACCTGAAGTCTCGAAGGCTGAAGTTCAGAAATCACTAGTTTAAGACATGTAGCACTCACATTGAGAGCCCACGTCATCAACAAGTGATGTCATCAAGTTACGTAACTCCAGGAGTTTTTACTTCGGGAGTTTCACCACCAGCAAATGTCCAAAGTCCTGAAGTCCCAAAGTGGACATGATTCGTCTGATATTAAGAACACTTCGAAGATTGTTCTTGACCATTAATCAAGTACAATGGAAGGATAATGGAAGTGGAAGTGTCAACTGACAGCAAAAGGTCTCCACCACTTTATGACTTATTCGACAGGTGATCACTTCAAAGGAAATTGGAGCAG
>JASDQU010436248.1:40132-52907 GCA_032191745.1 Picea mariana | reverse complement strand
TGGGTCGTTATATTTTTGGAGTTACACGCTGTGGAAAATAGGGTTTGTGGCTAGTCCTGAAACTAGTCTAAAACAAGTGTTTCAGGTAAAAGCATCATAACTTCTTCATAACAAATCCAAATTCAATAAGAACAAATGTATTGGTTAGAGTACAATCTTTAGTATTCTATGTACCACTTTCAGATCCATACAACAAATATTCTATGTGGGGCAAGCTCTACACGTTTTCTCTCTAGAATAAGCCAAAATTCAACAAGGTATTCCATTTTTGCTAGAACTCCTTTTCTGAGAGGTTCCAAGTAGTGAAATATAGAGGAATTGCACAAAAGACACTGAAGAATATTGTGTACCATTTTTAGATCTTTATTCATTACAGCTACATAGTTATGATTATTGTAAATTAGGGTTGTTGACTAATCCAAAATTAGTCATGTGAGACTAAAGTAAAGTTTGATGAAAAGGCTAGTCTCTTGTTGTTAAAGTTAAGGAAGGTTTGCAGGTATGTGATCATATACACCAGGTATGTTACAGAGTTACAAATCATATTTGGATGATAAAATTGATGAGGGATTTTTGGTTGAGGTATGTTACAGATAAAGGTTGTATAACAGTGAGGTTGTGGCACATGGTTTGATGTAATGGTTTATGGTATTTGATTGCTAGAGAAATTTGTGATGGTTATATTGGTATATGTATTTGGTATATGGTTGAGGTACATGTTGGGTACATGGTTGAGACAAGTAGTTGATGAGTTGACACATACATGAGGTGTATAGTTGATGATGTTGGTGCATCTTAATGAGTTGTAATTGATGAGTAGTTGATGCATGATTGGTACATACTTGGTACATCGTTGGAGGCATTTGTTAGTAGTATTATTGACACATAGTTTATGGATGATGTAGCATACTTGTCTTGGTATATTATTAGAAGCACATATTGATCTTGGTGATGATTATGAGTTGTGTTATGCTTGGTTGATGCACATCGTGGTGATATTGTGCATATGGTTGAGATTTGTCTTTGTGATTGATCTTGGTGAGTAGATTTGATTTGGTTGATAAGATTGATGAGAAAGGTTGTTGTGATAGTTTGTTTGGACATGTTATTGTGACAGGTTATTTGTACAGATTTGGTGCATGGTTGATGCATTTGTTTATGGTACAGGTTGAGGTACAGGTTGATTTATGGTACATGTTGGCACAGGTTATTGGTACAGGTTGTTACATGTTGTTTCGTGCAAGTTGATTGGTACAGGTTTACAACAGTATATCTAACAGTAATAGTGTGACATTGGTTCCAAAATTCTACTTATATTTCAGGGTGGTTGGATGGGGCAAGGACAGGTGGTTGCAGCCACCTTCTGGTTGTAGCCAGAGAACATAGGGGGTTGTAGCCTCCTTCTGGTTGTAGCCAAAGAACATAGGGGGTTGTAGCCTCCTTCTGGTTGTAGCCATAGAATTGGGGAGTTGGAGCTTCCTTCAGGTTGTAGCCTGAGAAACTAGGGAGTTGGAGCCTCCTTCCAGTTGCAGCTAGAAAACAAAGGAAGTTGGTGCTTCCAGTGAATGTAATTCTTAAAGACATAGAAGAAAAAGAATTATGTGGTTTTCTCCCACTTTGGGTTACCACGTAAAAACACTGGTGTACTGTGTATGTGTATAATTGCTCATTTTTTCATTGTTTATTTACTCTCCAACTATTGGATCATAATGGTACATTGATATAACAGTTTCATTTTATGGTTAAAAAGAATTAAATTGCTATATTATTTATTCACCCCCCCTCTCATTAATCCAACAATTGGTATCAGAGTCGGTTCCTTCAGGAAACCGTTTAACCACTGGAAGGAGATCATGGATTATTCTGAGAATGGAGTACCACTGTTTAATGGTCCGAATGGTTTAAAGTATGAGTTATGGAGTGGAAGGACGAAAGTATTTTTACAGGCACAGGGGTATTATATTTGGCTATCAGTCATTACAGGATATTATAGTTCAAAAAGGGAAAAGACTTTAGCCAGGAAGGAAATGAAGAAGTAGCAATGGATTTCATTTGGGAAGGATTACCTAATCTGGTAAGAGAAAAGGTTGGTGAATGTTTATCATCCAAAGAACTTTGGGATAAGTTACATGACATATATTCTTCACCCATCGCAGATTCAGAAAATGCCAAAGAAGATGCAGATACAAATCAAGAAGAATTATGTTCACCATGTCAAACATATTCAGAAGATGAAGAGTACATAATCACTAGAGGCGTGTTGTTTTGCTTTAATTGTGAAAAACACGGACATCTTGAAATAGAATGCCATGAAGGAAATGAGATAGAAAAATTAATTGAAAAGGAAGACAATTATGAAGCAGAATTGATTAGTGCTTTAGATGAACAAAGAGAAGAAAACAAGTCACTCAAGAAAGAATTGATGAAACAAAATAAAAGTGTTCGCATTTTTGAAGAATCCCAACAAGTCGTCAAGAACTTAAGAACTCATCTAGAAGAAACCAGAAAGATTGAAGAAAATCTTGAATATCAAAAGCAGTATTTGGAAGCCAACATAGCAGCACAGAAGGAAGAAGCAAAAATGAGAGAGAAGATATTGTAGATCATCTTAAGGAAAGAACTAACGATCTAAACCAGCTTGAGGCAGAGTTTGGTCAAGAAGAGAAAGGACTTGAAGAAGAAATAATCACATTAAAAAATCAGCTTGAAGAAGTGAAAATAACAAAAGAAGTCATGAAGTCATAGATTATGAAGAAAGAAGAAGAGGTTGAGAAGCTTGAAGAAGAAGTTGTCACAATGAGAAGTACAATTGTCAAGCTCAACAAGAATGTTGAAGAGACAGAAACATCCACATCAGTTATAGAGAATGAAGAGAAACACTCTAGGTTGCTAGAAAAGAAGAATGAAGAAAATAGAAAGAGTTATGCAGAAGTACTCAAAGGAAGGAATCATGGTCAACCAAAATCTAAGAAAACTATTGAAGATACATCTTCAAGAAGACCATCCATGTTCAAGCCACAAAGAATATTCAATCATGAACATGATCAGTCAAGGCATAAATTCAGAAGGACTACACCACAAAGAAGATCACTCACTGTTGGAGTTACTTCACACACACCTAGGATTTATTTTTCCAAAGGTTATTCCTTGTTTATTAGTCATAATTAGTCATTATCCAGTCTCCAATATTTTAGGGGAGAATATTCCACCTGGAGATTATTCTTTCAATTGACATTTCAGTTTGACTAGTTGAGTTGAGTTTAGATGTTGCATTGGTTTTGTCACCATGCAACATTGGGATCATCACAAGATAGAGAATGTAGAAAAGCCACTGGAAGATAAATCATCTCAGTTTGAAGAGCCTTCTACACAAGTATCTACAAAAATTTTCATTCCATTAATTGACGATGATGTCTACTCCATTTCAGATTTGTTTTCTGAAATTCATGTGGAAGATATATGGAATGCATCTCAGGAGTCACATGCAGACACTTTTGCATGCACCATGCATGCATCTCAGGAGACAAAAAGAGAGTCGTGCACATCAGACTCTATTATGATATTTTCCGAGAAAATTTTGTAAAAACAAATTGGATATTTGAATTCCCCTCGGGAAAATATCCAATTTCAAAAAACCAATCGTCCGAAACGGAGTCCGGAAAGTGAAGTTATGATCGTTTCAAAATCAATAAAATTTCAGCATTCTTCCGAAAATGGCTGCACGGTTTTAAAAATTTCATCCAAAATTTATTTGGATATTATTCATTACAAGAAGATAAAGTGGATATGTGTGGAAATATCAATGATGCATATACTTCATCAGATCCATGCAAACATCTACATCTTCAACAAAATCTTCAAAGAGCACAGACTTGCACAGTTGTGAGGTTTTCTTGGAGTGAAGGACATGGTTGCTTAGCAACTGCTTTTTGTTTCTTCTCATTTTTTATTTTATGCATTGTAATTTGAGGGGGGATTTTGTTCCCATGAGGTTTTCCCTCTTTCCTCGTTTAGTTCAATGTATCTTTTGTATTTGGGTACTTAACATGGCCTCGTAGCCGGGACCCATTCTTTATTTTCACCATAGTGATGTTCAAGGGGGGTGTTGGAGTTACTTCACACACACCTAGGATTTATTTTTCCTAAGGTTATTCCTTGTTTATTAGTCATAATTAGTCATTATCAAGTCTCCCATANTTGTTCCCATGAGGTTTTCCCTCTTTCCTCGTTTAGTTCAATGTATCTTTTGTATTTGGGTACTTAACATGGCCTCGTAGCCGGGACCCATTCTTTATTTTCACCATAGTGATGTTCAGGGGGGGTGTTGGAGTTACTTCACACACACCTAGGATTTATTTTTCCTAAGGTTATTCCTTGTTTATTAGTCATAATTAGTCATTATCCAGTCTCCCATATTTTAGGGGAGAATATTCCACCTGAAGACTATTCTCTTTCAGTTGACACTTCAGTTTGACTAGTTGAGTTGAGTTTAGATGTTGCATTGGTTTTGTCACCATGCAACATCGGGATTATCACCAACTCACTACTCTTTGTTCAGTCAGTTAACTGAAGACTAGTTGACTAATTAACTCAGCTAGGTGGTAGTTCACTCCCGTAACTACCTAAGAGACTAGACTAGGTGGCAGTTTACTCTTGTAACTGTTGGTGTGTGTCCAGAACAATCTAGACCACCACTATGGCTCATTAGTTACTCATGTATCCTATATCTATTGTAAATTATTCACTCTTTGAGTGTGGAATACAGTTAATGAGAATTCTTTCATTATTTCTCTCTTTCTTCTTCTTTCTCAATTTCTCTCTGCAAATGTGTGTATTATTGTTTAGCTAGATCTATTATGTGCAAGTTCAACACATTTACACTCACTCCCAGGTATGCAAATTTCTTTTATGTTCATTGTTTTTATTGTACTAATTTTGGACATAAGGTTGCAGATTGCAGGGATTATAAAAGAAATGTTCAAGCAAGAAATGTCTATGTGGCCCCACGTAACATTGAATGTTACAAATGTCATAACTATGGACACATAGCTAGTGATTGTAGAAGCATGATTAATACTTCCATGAAAGAGAACTATGATATCAGATATAAGAAAGTATGGATAAGAAAACATGAAGAACAGGTGAACAAAGACCAGGTCCTAGAGATCATAAGATTGACAATAAAACGAGATGAAGAAAATTCTACAGAGAAAAAGAAAGATGTCAGATAGAGAAAGGTTTGGGAAATAACTGAAAGAAAAGAAGGACAGGTAAATAAGGAACAGGTTCGAGAGATTGTACTTTCAGACAATGTACTGAAAGATGAATCCACATACAGAAAGAAAGAAGTCAAAGCTTAGAGAAATGATGAGTCTACCAATGAAGATGATGATGAATACACATTAGAGTAGGAATTGTTCTGAGCCATCCAACTTAGAGACTCCCACGTAATATGAATATTAGACAGGGGTATTCTATGCGGTAGTTGTGACAGACCAAAGAACCATCCTTCCAGCAACTTGCAAAATTTGAGTAGACAGATCCAGAGCAGTCAGTTAGTTGAAGTACAATCAATTGTAGTAATAAAGAATTCATGATAATATAGTGATAAATGGGTCAATGTTATGGACAGTTGTGTAGCAGAGTCTTTAACAGTATAGAAAGATATGGACATTGTTATCGCACAGTTTATAGCTAGGTCAAATGGCTATAAGATAGAAGGCCAAACTGGCGTAACAGGAACCTATCCAACCCAATGTCACCACGATGGGGAGGTTCTTTCTCTTTAGGGAGGTTAGGCCCAGGGGAGATATCCCTAGTAACCTAGAGTTTTGAAGAGGAAAAAGTTAAAAGGACAAAGGTAAAGCTCCCCCTTCACAGGTCACCACCAAAACAGATAGTCCCGGCTAAACAGCCAATAATGAAGTGAATCTCGAAAGAAGAACACCTGCCCGGAACAAAGCAACAACAAACCAATATATGCAAGCTATAATTCAATGGGTTAGTACTTCATAAGACTATCTTATATTTAAATAAGCAATTATGGCAATAAATATTGACGAAGTCAATGTTTATCAATGTAGCAATGCAACTAATATCTCTTCCTCAATAGATACTGAAATGCGTGGCATTCAATGTAACAAATCAACACACCATCAATTAATGCCTAAATCACCATTCAATTGCTCTTAAAACAAGACATTGTTGCATAAAGATGAAATATTCAGGTGTGACGTCAGCAACTTAGGGTTAGTAGTTAGTTAGGGTTTCAATTTAGAAAATAGTTTGAGAGTTTGTTTGATCACTTTGACTTCAACGCTGGAGGTCTAAGATCAGTGCCTTTGGGCTAATGGAGTCAATTTAATAGAGGACGCAAGGGTTGAAGGAGGGCGACTAAGGACTAGAAGGAAAAGTTTTGAAGTGATGCTATGGCAGGGCCCCAGAATCAAATCCCTAGGGGAGGGAGGCTCACTCTGGTGTTGCTAAAGCAAGGCCTCGTGCTCTCTCCTCCTTCCTTAGGTTAACTTGGCAAAAACAGCTAGCATGAAAGATAAATCAAGACAAAAGAATTTAGTGAGGGAGAGTGTTGCTACAACAAGGCTCTATCACTAAACCCTAGAAGAAGAATGGACCTAGGTGTAGATAACCTAGGCATGGGACGTCTCCTCCTTATTGACTTCTGGAAGGTACGGCTGGCTCAGGGAGAAGAAGAAATGAGAGTGTAGCTATGGCTAGGCTCTTCCTTCCTTCTTCAATGGATAAAAATTTCTCTTTTAGGGGACATGAGACAAGGACCTACTTGTGTGCTTGTCACCTAGGGTGTTGACTCAACAAATTATAAATACATGTAACAAAATAAGACTACAACCATTCAATCAAGAAGTTTTGCAGAAAAATACTTAAAATTCTTTAAGAAATAACCATGCAAACCCTAGTTGTAACACCTTCCTTCAAGAGAAAAAACATAAAATGCCAAGAAATGCCTTCCTTCAACAAGTGCACCTCACTAAACCAGCAAAAATACCCAAGTAGGGTGCTAAAATTAGACCTCACTAATGAGTGAGTGATGTGTTATGATAAAATGAGGCTAAAACTCCTCAATATATAATGTATCAATGACCTTAATTAACTTTTAGGTCATGAAAAGGACGACAAGGCCATAATATTGTTTTTACATTAAATTGTCAAATTAAAACCCTAATTGAGAGGTAAAAAGGTAAAAGCCCCTTCAAGGGAGGCGCTAGCCCCTTTTATGGAAAATGAGATATCCAGGAGAAAAACGTTAGCCCCCTAGGGGCCTCTCCAATATGCCACACATGCCACTGCTGCCCAGTCTGCCTCCAAAAATGTCCATGAAGTTGGATGACATCATGGTGAGGATGGGGACATCCTGAGCCTTCCAAGGCCAACGTTCCACAGAAAAGGGGTCATCCCCCCTAGGTCGAGCTCCGCCAAAGTGCCTCTGATGGAACGTCCTCTTCTTCTCCGGTGCAAGACCCTAATCAACCAATGTCCTATCTCTTCCCCCTGATGGGGTCTCAGCATCCATCTGGTGGGCTCTTCAGCCCCATGAAGGTTCGAACTGATCATCTCCCCATGTGTACCGATCCAAATGGTACTTGTTCATCGGGCATGATCCTGCACATCAAAAGCTACGCCCTCCATGGGCTCATCAGTCACCGGGATCATAGCAATGTTAATCATGTTTCATCATCAATATTACCAAACATATGCATAAGAACCCTGATACATCAGTCGATAGCTCAAAGACATTACAAAAACCTACAATACAAGACTAGAGAAAAGAACAAGATGTCCTATTGGGCTAATATCCACAAGAAAAGGGAAGTTTTCAGGAAAGTTTCATCCAAGCCATATAAGCGAGATGATGTGGCTAGGGGACGTCCATACATGTGGGTGAAGTGAGAGCCAGGGATGCATAGTTTTATCTGTGGGTGCCTTTGTAGAAGGCAAGTTGTACCTATCATGGATGCAATTTTTCCAACCCTATTCTTACTTTTATTATTTTCTTTTATTTGCTTTTTATTGTTCTTTTTCTTTTATTCAAGGGCTAACCAGAGGACACTGTCTTGGCATGGTGACCAGAGCTGACAGTGTTACCCACAAGTACTTTCACGGAGATGAGAAGGTTGGCTCGTGATGAGACCCCCTTTCCCCTGGCCATGCAACCAAAGGTCACTACCCCGGCGTGGTAACCAGATGGTGGCAATGTCACACTTTTAGGTACCCATGAACCTAATAGGTTGGCTCGTGATGAGACCCCCTATTCTCTTGACTAGGTATTGTTTGTATTTTCTGGGTCCCTCTTGTTTCTTACTGTGAGGCCTTTTATTTCCTTCTCGGGGATCCCTCGGCGAAGCATCTCGAGGTTTTATTTCTAGGCTATTATCTTTTACTAGCTGTTTTTACCTTCTGGGCCTTTAGCCCCTTCTTCCCACGAGATAAGGTGCAATCCTACAAACAGGTCAACCCAATGCCCGGACAAGGGGAATGGGACAAGTGAGTGGGAGATAAGATGAAACAGTGGAGCTATGATGGGAATGGACGATGGATTTTCAGAAATCCCCCAGTGGGAAACCAATACCTATGGGAACAAGCTTGCTAGGATACCTTGTCAATCCCCCAGAGCATGGTCAAGTGGGCTAATATAAGATCCAAGCAGTTGTTAGAGGTAAAAGGAATCAGATGCATATATTTAAAGGTTTTAATGATCAAAAGTGACACATACCATGATACCTAGACCAATTACCTAATGGAGCAAGAACCTCGTCTGATACAAGACCAAGTCGATGGTGATGGATGCTACCGCTGCTAACAACATAAATTTGATGGAAGAAGAAAAGGATGGGCCCTCCAGGGCCATGCTCAGGTCAATCCTACTCTCAGTACTCCATGTCTAGGACTTGTGGGCCTCGAGACATGATCTCCTAGTTATCCCTAAAAATCAGGGATAACATCTGGCTCCAACTCGGGGACATGTGCTCACCGTAGAGCGCATGAGAACCTCAACATCTCTGGCATAACCTGCAGACCTGATCAAACTCGATAGGGGCATCATTAAAAAAAATGGGGTGGTAATGCCACCCCAACATATATATATATATATATATATATATATATATATATACTGAAAATAAAAGAATCAATAATGCAAATGTAAAGCAAAGTACCTACCTTTACCTACCTGTTGGTTGGATATTCGATGTAGTCAAACAACCAGTGTAGCCAATCCAACAATGTCCCATGATACCTTCCCTTGTGCTTTATTATAAACCAAAATAGTGATAAATCAAGCACAAAAATGTCATGAGTTAGAATATATATCATATCATCGAAAATCTCAAAGTCTAACTCATGGAGGCGGGTGGGAGGGATAAAATCCTTCCAAGTCCATCTCTGGGGAAAGTACTCAATCTACTTCAAGAAAGGGTCAAGAAAAGTCCAAGGTTTAGAATACTGACTCAAAAGGTTGGCAGACCGGCTACCTAAGACGTTCTCATACTGTGAAGTCAGGGAAGGGATTGACAAAGATCTCGCAGACGACTGGCAAACTATCAAGGGAAAGTTGACAAACTGAGATAACAAAATTGCAGTACCCAACCAACCCTTGGAGTCTAGGGTTTGCCTAAGAGGAAACTCAACATTAAAAATATACTTCCCAACTACACCTTTAATGGAAAAGCACAGTAAAGTAATAACAGGTAGTTGGAGAAAAAGGTCATGAGATTCCTTCTTTGGGAAAAAAATGTCTTTACTCTTATCAAAATCTGAGCATAGTGGCGGTTGATAGTCATATTCATAGGGTAAATCTAAGTGCTCAAAGGAGTACTCATCAAAGGCCTCAAGGTAAGACCAAAAATCATCAGGCAAATACTATACTCGGTCAACCTTGGGTGTTTGTGGAGAGCTAGTAAAAATCTCATCTCCCCGTTGCCACTGGTCAAGAGCTTGTTGTGATAATTGCAAAGGAAACACTTGGAGATGACTCTTTATGTCATAGATGGGATCCATATCATAACTAACAACATCCCACCTAAGTCTCCCAACATGTATGAACTCGTCAAAATCAGCTCTGTCAATATCAGTATCATAAGATGGAGGAGTCAAAACATCCAATACTTATGTACTCTCTGTGTCATAAGGTAAAGAACCACTAAAAACTTGAAGGGGGAATAATTCACCTTGCTTAATCCTTCCTGTGCAAGAGATTCAAGTATTTGGATAGCTTCATCAAGTGGAAGATCTGCCTCTACATATTTAGTCTTGAGACATAGGGGATCTAGCTTTTCCAAGGGTTCCATTTCTTCTTCACTCTCTGAGTCATAGAACAAGGTATCATCAAAAAACTGGAAAGGAAAATGACCTACCTCATTCTCTTCATCTAAGTTAGGAGGGACAGGATCTTGGAGAGCTTCATCAGACTGGGGAGCGGTTACTGGAGCTTTATCCTCATAATTCACATCTCTAGTTATATCTTTGTTGCATTCTATTGGATTATGGGAGAGGTCTTGCTCCTCTTCAAGGGCTTGATAATGGTCTTCATAAACCTTGTCTTTTATATCAGAGGATTCTTGGTATTGATCATAATATGTTTTCCTGAGATCTTCTACAATCTCAGTGGTGAATCCTTTGTGGTCTAAGGCTACCATGAGGTTTTGAAGGACATATTCATACGTTTGGCAATGTGGTTTAGTAAGGTCTATAAACCTATTGATGAGGTGTATGAAAGATGATATACCCATGTCCTTGCAACAACTCTTAAAATGATCTTGTAAGTAGGATGGCAGAGTGAGTAAGAACAATTTTACAAGAGCATCCTCTCCTCCCAACTTTATCTCGCTCAAATACTCCAAAACATTTACGATGTGAGGAGTTGGGAGACCCAAAAATGTTGGAGAGTTGTTTAGCCATTTTGTATCAACGTAATTTGGGTATCCTTGAAAACTTCTGAAATCAATACTCAGATACATTTGTTCCTAGTGTGCCATGATCCCATAACTTGGAAATATCATAGAAAGTAAGGTGGCACCCTGATAAATATTAGTGGAGTCACCAGATAACTTTCCTGAAACTATCAAAGGATAAGGGAAAACACCCTACTGGAGTCGCCAGGTAAGCTTGTAAGATAAGGCTCTGAGGCAAGGCTTACTGAAAAGGTTTGCCGACTTAAGGAGAATTGACTCAGTGTTCCCCAGCAACGACACCAAAATGTTATCGCACAGTTTGTAGCTAGGTCAAATGGCTATAAGATAAAAGGCCAAACTGGCGTAATAGGAACCTATCCCACCCAATGTCACCACGATGGGGAGGTTATTTCTCTTTAGGGAGGTTATCCCCAGGGGAGACGTCCCTGGTAACCTGGAGTTTTGAAGAGGCAAAAGTTAAAAGGACAAAGGTAAAGTTCCCCCTTCACAGGTCACCACCAAAACATATAGTCCCGGCTAAACAGCCAATAATGAAGTGAAGCCCCAAATAAGAACACCTGCCTGGAACAAAGCAACAGCAAACCAATATATGAAAGCTATAATTCAATGGGTTAGTGCTTCATAAGACTATCTGATATTTAAATAAGCAATTATGACAATAAATATTGACGAAGTCAATGTTTATCAATGTAGCAATGCAACTAATATCTCTTCCTCAATAGATACTGAAATCACGTGGCATTCAATGTAACAAATCAACCCACCATCAATTAATGCCTAAATCACCATTCAATTGCTCTTAAAACAAGACATTGTTGCATAAAGATGAAATATTCAGGTGTGATGTCAGCAACTTAGGGTTAGTAGTTAGTTAGGGTTTCAATTTAGAAAAGAGTTTGAGAGTTTGTTTGATCACTTTCACTTCAACGTTGGAGGTCTAAGATCAGTGCCTTTGGGCTAATGGAGTCAATTTAATAGAGGATGCAAGGGTTGAAGGAGGACGGCTAAGGACTAGAAGGAAAAGTTATGAAGTGCTACTATGGCAGGGCCCCGGAATCAAATCCCTAGGGGAGAGAGGCTCACTCCAATTTTGCTAAAGCAAGGCCTCATGCTCTCTCCTCCTTCCTTAGGTTAACTTGGCAAAAATGACTAGCATGAAAGATAAATCAAGACAAAAGAATGTAGTGAGGGAGAGTGTTGCTACAACAAGGCTCTATCACTAAACCCTAGAAGAAGAAGGGCCCTAGGTGTAGATAACCTAGGCCTGGGACGTCTCCTCCTTCTTGACTTCTGGAAGGTATGGCTTGCTCAGGGAGAAGAAGAAATGAGAGTGTAGCTATGGCTAGGCTCTTCCTTCCTTCTTCAATGGCTGAAAATTTCTCTTTTAGGGGACATGAGACAAGGACCTACTTGTGTGCTTGTCACCTAGGGTTTTGATTCAGCAAATTAAAAATACATGTAAGAAAATAAGACTACAACCATTCAATCAAAAAGTTTTGCAGAAAAATACTTACAATTCTTTAAGAAATAACCATGCAAACCCTAGTTGCAACACCTTCCTTCAAGAGAAAAACCATAAAATGCCAAGAAATGCCTTCTTTCAACAAGTGCGCCTAACTAAACCAGCAAAAATACCCAAGTAGGGTGCTAAAATTAGACCTCACTAATGAGTGAGTGATGTGTTATGATCAAATGAGGCTAAAACTCCTCAATATATAGTGTATCAATGACCTTAATGAACTTTTAGGTCATAAAAAGGCCGACAAGGCCACAATACTGTTTTTACATTAAATTGTCAAATTAAAACCCTAACTAAGCTCTAAAAAGGT
>JASDQU010436248.1:23665-38673 GCA_032191745.1 Picea mariana | reverse complement strand
ATTACCTCATGGAGCAAGAACCTCGTCTGATACAAGACCAAGCCGATGGTGATGGATGTTGTTGTTGCTGACAAGATAAAGCTGATGGAAGAAGAAAAGGATGGGCCCTCCAAGGCCATGCTCATGTCAATCCTGCTCTCGGTACTCCATGTCTGGGATCTGTGGGCCTTGAGACATGATCTCCTAGTTATCCCTAAAAATCAAGGATAACAGATGTGAAATTAGCTTTTCTGAACGGGGAACTTGAAGAAGAAGTCTACATTGAACAACTGGTTTCTAGACCATGGTACTGTAGACTGGATAAATATCTACAACAGGAAGGGTTCAGAAAAGGAAGTGTAGACAACAACCTCTACATCAAGGTAACTCAATATGGTATTTTATTAATTGAAGTTTATATTGATGATATTATTTTTGGAAGTACTGATGACAGGTTAAGCCAAAAATTTGCAAAGGATATGCATAATGAATTTGAAATGTCATTACTTGGAGAACTATCCTTCTTTCTGGGTCTTCATATACGTCAAAGCAACCAAGGAATTTTTATTTCTCAAACTAAGTATATCAAAGAAATGCTAAAGAGGTTCGGAATGGAAGATTGTAAACCAGTTACCACTCCTATGCAAACCAATTGCAAGTTCAGCAAAGATGATGATTCAAAGTCTACAGACTAAAGGAAATACAGGTCAATGATTGGTAGCTTACTATATGTGACAACATCCAGACCAGATGTAATGTAGGCAGCTCGATAGGTGGCACGATTTCAAGAAACACCAAAGGAATCACACGTATTAGAAGTGAAGAGGATTTTCAGATATCTCAAAGGAACGGAAGAATTTGGATTATGGTATCTAGAAGGAAAGGATCTATCACTTATTCCCTACATAGATGCAGATTGGGGAAGTTGCATTGATGACCCACAAAGCACTAGTGGAGCAACGTTCTACTTGGGTGAGTGTTTAGTATCTTGTCTAAGAAAGAAACAATCATCAGTATCTTTATTCACAGTCGAAATAGAGTATATTGCAGCAGCAGGATGTTGTACTCATGTTCTATGGATGAAACAAAATTTGACAGATATACAGGTTGATTATGATGAGCCCATTCCAATCTATTGTGATAATACAAGCGCCATAAGTATCTCAAAGAACTTGGTGATGCACTCCAAGACGAAGAACATTCCAATAAAGTATCACTTTCTATAGGAACAGGTTGTAGAGAAGAACATTGGAGTTGAATATGTGGGCACAAAAGAACAAGTGGAAGACATCTTTACAAAACCACTTCCAAGGGAAGCCTTTGAGTATTTTCGCCAGAGACTCGGAGTAATTTCTACTCCAAAATGAATGATTTTGATTGCTTACCTTATATGTCTTAGATTTACATGAGGAAGCACCATAAAGAGGACAATTCAGGTTGGGGAATCAGTTTCAAGAAGAGTTCAGTCGGGGGGAGTATCCCTAAGGACAGTTTAGTTAGGGGGATCAGCCCCGGATGGAAAGATACCTTTGCCATTGATGACAAAGGGGGAGAGATTTATCAGATGCAAAGGTAAATGCTTGGAGAAAGAGCACATAGGCATGGTTCCAGGGGGAGCATGTGTGATATGAATTCAGTATTGAATCAGAATGTTCCCATCAATGCCAAAGGGGGATATTGTTGATTATTTGGGTTGGTGTTCATTGATGTCAACCCTTGAAGAAAGTCTAGTAGCGAATTCCGATAGCACAAAGGTTTGGGTAATGGACCCAAGTTTGTTTGATGTATAGTGGTATGAATTTTAATATATTTGAAGGTAATATTATTTTGGATAGATAGTACATGTCATGCCATTTCTGGTGGTATGTGGAATGTCACATAACTCCTCACGGTTAGAGAGTTATGACCATGTGAAGTTGGAGAACGCTCATGAGTCATCTAGAAGCCCCAAAAGGTCAAAGTAGTCAAAGTGGTTGCAAAGAAGAAATTATTTAAATAATAAAGTGAAGTGATTAGTGTACTATAAGTCAAAGTGGATACAAAAGAAATTATTTAAATAATAAAGTTAATGGAGAAATTACTAAGTGGACAAATGGTTAGAAGCGGGTTAACCCTAAAATAAGGAAAGTGGGTTAATATGGTTAAAAGGTAACCCCTTGAGGAAGCTACATGAAAGTATAAATAAGAGGCAAGGCTCTCTCATTTTAATCACACTTGAGCATATTGAATATCTACAATTGACTGAGGTAACCAAAGGATATCTGAAGCAAATTTCAAAGGGAAGGTGAAGTCAAGAAGGCCAAAATTCAAGGGAGGACAAATTATTTTGATGATTCAGATTGTGAAATTGGGAGGCCATTGAGGAAACATATCCAAGTAGGTGTGATAAAAATTTCAGCTTGTGGATCGTTGTATTTTTGGAGTTACATGCCGTGGAAAATAAGGTTTGTGGCTAGGTGTGTTTCGGGTAAAAACGTCATAACTTCTTCATAACATATCCAAATTCAGTAAGACCAAATGTATTGGTTAGAGTACAGTATGTATTATTTGTTGTACCGTTTTCAGATCCATACAACAAATATTCTGTGTGGGGCATGCTCTACAAGTTCTCTCTCTAGAATAAGCCAAAATTCAACAAGGTATGTCATTTTTGTTATAACTCCTTTTCTGAGTGGTTCCAAGTAGTGAAATATGGAGGAATTGCATAAAAGACACTGGAGAATATTGTGTACCATTTTTAGATCTTTCTTCATTACAGCTACATAGTTATGATTATTCCAAGTTAGGGTTGTTGAATAATCCAAAATTAGTCATGTGAGACTAAAGTAAAATTTGATGAAAAGGCTAGTCTCTTGTTGTTAAAGTTAAGAAAGGTTTGCAGGTGTGTGATCATATACACTAGGTCTATTACAGAGTTACAAATCAAATTTGGATGATAAAATTGATGAGGGATTTTTGGTTGAGGTATGTTATAGATAGAGGTTGTATAACAGTGAGGTTGTGGCACATGGTTTGATGTAATGGTTTATGGTATTTGGTTTCTAGAGAAATTTTTTATGGTTATATTGGTATATGTATTTGGTATATGGTTGAGGTACATGTTGGGTACATGGTTGAGACAATTAGTTGATGAGTAGGCACATACATGAGGTGTATAGTTGATGATGTTGGTACATATTGATGAGTAGTTGATGCATGATTGGTACATACTTGGTACATCGTTGGAGGCACTTGTTAGTAGTATTGTTGACACATGGTTTATGGATGATGTAGCATACTTGTCTCAATATATTATTAGAAGCACATATTGATCTTGGTGATGATTATGAGTTGTTGTGTTATGTTTGGTTGATGCACATCTTGGTGATATTGTGCATATGGTTGAGATTTATCTTTGTGATTGATCTTGGTGAGTAGATCTAATTTGGTTGATAAGATTGATAAGATAGGTTGTTGTGATAGTTTGTTTGGACATGTTATTGTGACAAGTTATTTGTACAAGTTTGGTGCATGGTTGATTCATTTGTTTATGGTACAGGTTGAGGTACAGTTTGATGTATGGTACATGTTTTTCACAAGTCATTGGCATAGGTTGTTACAGGTTGTTTGGTGTAGTTTGATTGGTACAGGTTTACAGCAGTATATCTCACAGTGATAGTGTGACAATGGTTCCATCATTCTACTTATATTTCAAGGCGGTTGGATGGGGCAAGGACAGGTGGTTGTAGCCACCTTTCGATTGGAGTCGGAGAACATAGGGGGTTGTAGCCTCCTTATGGTTGTAACCAGAGAATTGGGGAGTTCGAGCTTCCTTCAGGTTGTAGCCTGAGAAACTAGGGGGTTGGAGCCTCCTTCCAGATGCAGCTAGAAAACAATTGAAGTTGGTACTTCCAATGAATGTAATTCTTAAAGAGATATAAGAAAAAACATTATGTGGTTTTCTCCTGCTTTGGGTTTCCACGTAAAAACACCGGTGTATTGTGTATGTGCATGATTGTTCATTTCTTCATTGTTTATTTACTCTACAACTATTGGATGATAATTCTACATTGATAAAACACTTGCATTTTATGGTTAAAAAGGATTAAATTGCTCTATTACTTATTCACCCCCCCTCTCAGTAATCCAACAAGGTCAACTCGTTCAAAAACCCCTTTAGGGAAATTTTTGGTTATTCACCAGGGTGACGGGCCAACAAAATAATGCCAGCATTTCTCATATGATTCTTTATATCTTATATTTTACTATCAAGGAGCAAGCCATTTTCGATTGGGGAAAACCGATTTCCATTGAAATATCTTTCCAATTGTCACAATACAAAAAGGATAAGAAATTATTTATGGCTTCTTATTTGGTGTTTGCGATAGCATATTGCTATCAATTTCCTAAATTGTCTATCTGCAAGAAGGTGAATTGTGAATTTGACCCAGTTACCTTCTGGTACCAAGCGTTGTGGAGACACAAAGCTTCCTTGCATTTTTATGAAGTTTTCAATGATCATGTCTCAATTTTTAAAGGATTGTTGTTTGGAAAAGATACCCCCAGAATATCCTCCCAGGCAAGTAAATTCCTGGATAAAAATGGGACGTTGGAGAAAATGGAAAATTACAATGTTATCAGGATTTTTGGTTCTAAGGAAAATCCCTCCTTTCTTCCATGCCATATATCCGACAGAATATTTTTTACAGAAGTTGCAAGGCAATATAATTTATGGTTGCACTTTTTTCATGAGAAATGAAAAAAACAATTCATACCCTTGCCTTGAAAAATTGGGGATTTTATACTCAGAAATATGAACAAAATCGATGAATTTGCCAACCACTTCCATAATCTGAATCTCAAATATGCTGAAAGGATAAAAGGGTTTGACCCTCGCAGAATTTTTGTGGAACATATGCTAGCAGTGGGATTTAGCAATTCATTTTTCCATACTGTTCTAAGTGAAGCAGAAGATAATAACTTGGGTGCACCTAATCACAATGTTGGTGACTTGGAAACAATACTCAGTACCAATGAATTTTACAAGCAGAAAGGTAAGGGTTCCAGCGAGAAGAGTGCCTAGTCCCCAACTGTTACTCCTAAGACTACAACATCTTGGAGCAGTACTCTAGCAACCCACCCATCTAGAAAAGAGACCAACAATACTTCAGGCGACGGAGGAGACAAGAATCCCTCCCCTCAGGAAAAATTGAAAGCTCGCACAAGCTTCCTCTAAGAAAAAAGAGGAAAAACGTAGTGCAAGAGGAAGAAGACCAATGCATAGAGAGTGATATTAATAACTTCTCCCTCGAAGACATGGAGCTCAAGGAAGACATAGAGAAAATGTTTCCCAACATTAATCATCCAGGAGGCAGGGCCCACCAGAACCCGTCATTGGAAATTATTGAGAATGAGACCTTCGATGAAGAAGAGTCATTTTCATTTCAGAGTAATGTCTTTGACAACGAATCTAAGAAATTGATTATTAAAAAAGTGATGTCGGGAATAATAAGGGGAAATATTGTTCAGAGGTTGACTTAAGAAATAAGCGGCCTTCCCACATTTCTAATATCCACAGAGCAATTGGAGATGCTCTGGATGACTCCATTGGTGGTCTCAAAGCAGAAAATACAAAGTTAAAGGAAAGGATCAAGGAATTGGAAGAGACCTTAATGCCTCTTCCACTTCTTTCTAGCCCTTTGGATATTGTTGGACCCACCATGCCTGCTGCTAAATTAAAAGGATCCTCAAGCCTACTTACATCGGCCATGATCTATGTGGAGAGAAATACAAGAAAAGAATGGCATTGATCACAGAGGCTTGTGAAATTTCAAAAAACATGGTTTCTTTTGGCTCAAGGGTGCATGCCTTCCATGAGTATTTTCAAGCCGACCTAAAGAATGAAGAAGGTTTTTACCTTGATCATGTGGTACCCTTTGGTATTAAAGTTTCCAATATGAAAGAACTAAGGAGAAGAGATAAGGATCTTCCCTCTCCAAGTCAGATCAAACAGTTTAACGTGTGTTGGAAAGAAAAGATAAAAAACTTGAMTAACATTGTTCAAGCCTGTAGCCAAGCCATATCTAGGAGGGAAGAACTATTCAAAAGGCTCACAGAGGTGGACCTCGCCGGAAGCACTAACGAAGTCCAAGATCCCAAATTGATCCTCAACTCRTTGTTCCTAACAAAGAAACAGTTTGACGAGCAAGTTGAKATCTTTAAAGGATTGTAATTGAAAAGTTTTATGGTATACTTGAATATGATGAGGACGCCATACACAACTGGCTAGTGKATTACTYTGTAAAAAAATCAGGACATTGAAGAAGCATTACATGGCATTTCCCTTGATCTGAGAGACTTAGAGGGCGAGTTGTTCAACATCAAAAYCCAGTATGGAATCAACGTGGCACCAATGAAAATTTATATCGAAGAATGGTTCAAGAAATCTATCAACAAGTTAACCACCGAGGGTAAGAAATAGTTGAGACCAGGGATGATTTTAAGGATGGAAATTTATTTTAAAATGTAGACACCTTGGTGAATMTTACTAATCCTTCATATGCCAACTATAAATCTTTGGCGATATTTTTGTAAAAATATTCAAATTTCTAAGGATTTTATATAGTCTATATAAACTTTTGGCGATTTTTAAGGTAAAATAATTTTATCCTATAGTATTTGGGCGAATCATTTTTAGAATAGCAAATTGTTTTTTGGGAAAAATCGTGGAAAATTAGCCCATGAGCGAAATTTAGCCCCTAAAATCATCCCTCGTTGAGACGATTCCTATAATCGTTAATGAAGATAATAAAAGGACACCAGCAAGAAAATGAAGACACGAGAGACTATCATAGTAATTTTATGATGATCGCATCCTTCTTTTCTTTATCAAGTTCTTGATCCAGTTATTCCACCTCTTTCACTAGAAAGGTTTAACTGAAGACTGATAAGTCCTCTTTTCTTCTTACCAAGTCGTGTTGTTCTTTTACCGCCCACCATCTTCCTTTTACAAATGTAAATTATTGTGTATATTTTCTTTATGGTCTGCGGGAGCCCCAATCATAGTCTTTAAGACACACTCATTTTAAATTTCAAAGAATATGTAACAAACTATATAATTTTTTTAGAAACAAGAGAGCTATTTTGGGAACAATCTCGACTGTACTTTGTTACCCAGAGTTCTGAATATAAAGTATTTGAGGTTGATATATAATTATATTTGTTTGAGCTGTCCATGTTCACTCTGTTAAAGTTCTCTTATGAATGCAGACCATCTTCTTTTTATTTTTATGTGATCAGAAATCTTTAGTCAAACTATGATGGATGTGAGGATTTTTTGCATATTTATTTTAAATGTGTGAATGTGCTTGGTTCCTGGTCCTTTCTCAGGAACTTCCTTTTAAAATAAAACCAAACATGTTTCTTTCATTTTCTTGCAATATTTATATTTCTTTTGAATTACCACGACGAACTTCTGCCAAGTCCCACATTATGAATACCTAGAATTCCCAAGAAAACCTAAAGAGGAGTACCACCTCCATAAAAACGTAGGGGGATTTACATCCTCGTGAGGTTTGTGTTTCGGTCTTAACGGATTCAAGCGTCAACAAAACTATATATGAACACTTTAAAAATAAAAATAAAATTATATGGTGTAGGACAATATTATAAAAAAATATTTTTTCCCCAAGGTGTACCTAGGCGAATTATGTAGATTTTAACCTTGTACAATATTTTACTACAAACGAATTTTCAATAAAAGAACAAAAAAGATACAATGGCAGATACACACAATACACATATATTTTTCCCCTAGAAACCCAAATCAAGAAAACAAACACATTCTATATTCATTCATAGTGATACATCGTTTACAATACAATATACCTATAGGAGCCAACGACATCCAAAACCCTAACCCAATGACCTGGATTAGTCAACAACCCTAATTCCTTAACCGGAAATAAAAAACCATTGGCAAAAACCATGTGCCGAAAAACTGCCCAACAATGGACATGAAAATCGAGAGGACACGAAAAATGAGAATTTCCTCAGGGGCGTTGCCCCCCTTAAACCCCCCTGCATGCTCGACACAACTTAGAAGACACTGCAGCTAGTCGTGCAAAGAATATAACACATACCCAACATTCTCCCACTTGTTGTTTTCTTTGCATATAGGGGGTTACAAGGTTACATAGTCAACAATCCAGGGCATCACTGCCCATGGATCCTCTACACTAAGAAAACTTCTCAGTGCTCACATATTTTATTAATGAATCTGCAACATTCTTCAAAGTGTCCACCTTCATCAGCAACACTTTCTTTTCTTCAACTATGTCTCTCACAAAATGATATTGAATATCAAATTGCTCCTCTAAACAGGTTAAACACATACCCACTTGTAGATCTCGTACAATCCAGATCTTCAGCACAATCTGCATCCACAAAGCCATGTATGTCCAACAATTTGTCCAATCATAGTCTTCCTTAGTAGCACAAACCATATCTAGCAGTGCCACACAAATACTTGAAAACCCTTTTTACATTTGTCCAATGCTCCTTCCCTGGTTTTGACATATACCTACTCAAAACTCCCATTACATGAGCAATGTTTGGTCTAGTACAGACCATTGCATACATCTTGTGTCTTGGGACATTGATCCATAGATAACTTTACACCAACTCGAATAAGGACCTTGATCGGTTTACATTCCTGCATATTAAACTTCTGCAATATTGTCTCGACATGTTTTCTCTAATTTAACCAGAGTTTCCTCTTTTTCCGATCTCTTTTAATTTCCATGCCCAAAATGAAATTTGAAACACCGAGATCCTTCATGTCAAATTTAGAGGAAAACTGAGTTTTCACATCTTGGATAATCTCCTTGTTGTTTTTTATCAGCAACATGTCATCCACATACAAGACCAAATAAATAAAGTGATCACCAATTAATTCAAAATACACATAGTGATCCTCTTTGCTTCTTGTGAAGCCAATTCCCAACATAAAAGTATCAATTTTTTGATACCACATCTTTGGTGATTGTTTTAAACCATACGGGGACTTCTTCATCTTGCATACCAATTCCTTATTTCCCTTCACAACAAATCCTTATGGCTGCTTCATATAAATTTCTTCCTCCAGATCCCCATGTAGGAATTTTGTCTTCAAATCCATCTATTCTACTTCAAAATCAAATGCAACAGCAACAAATAATAGAAATCTTATAGAACTTAAATTGGCAACAAGAGAAAAAATCTCACCAAAATCAATTCCCTCAACCTGGGAATAACCCTTTGCTACTAACTGAGATTTGTATTTCTCCACTTTTCCTTCTGCATTCAACTTCTTTTTAAATACCCATTTGTTTCCAATGGGATTTCTTCCAGTCGGAAACTCCACTAGATCCCAAGCCTCATTCTTATCCAAGGCTATTATTTCTTCATACATGGAATTTTTGTAGAGCTTTCCATCCTCTGAATCCACTGCCTCCCTAATAGTTCTAGGAACATCATCAGTAATAGACAAAGCAAAATTTGAAAGGAAATCAGATGGAGTATACCTTTTCGGTATCCTTCTTTCTTAAACCGATCTCCTCAATATGGAGTACGATGATCTTCTTCTTTTGATTCCAGTTCTTCTGTAGAGTCTGATTCATCATCCTTTAAATCAAACTCTATTTTCTCTGGTTCTTCGTTACTTGGTAGGACTTCTTGTTTAACAAGATGCTTCATTTCTCTAAATACCGTATCTCGGCTATACACAAACTTCTTAGTTTATAGGTTTCAAAGCTTATAACCTTTGAGACCATATTTATACCCAATAAAGATACACTTTTCAACCTTCTTATCTAACTTACTCAAGTTTTCCTTTGGAACATGAACATAGGCCTCACAACCAAATACCTTGAGATGTGTGAGAGAAGGTTTCTTACCAATCCATACCTCTAGTGGAGTCTTGTCATCCAATGTTGATTCGGGTGATCTGTTGACCAGGTAACGTGCAATACCCACTACCTCTACCCAGAATTTTTGCCCTAACCCGACACCACTGAGCATGCACCTTGATTTTTCCATCAACGTCCTGTTCATCCTTTCTGCTACTCCATTTTGTTGAGGTGTATATGGAGTATTCTTTTGCCTTGCTATATCGCACTTCTTACATAATTCTTCAAATTAATTCCTGCGAAACTCTCTACCATTATCTGTCCTCAACACCTTAATTCTTTTCTTTGTTTGATTCTCAACAAGAGCCTTAAACTCTTTAAACCTGTCAAAGACTTCAGATTTCTTCATGAGGAAATATATCCAAGTATTCCTCGAGAAATCATCTATAAATGAGACATAGTACAAAGATTTTCCCAATGATGGAATTGACATATGTCCAAACACATCACTATGAAATAGGTGTAAAATTCCCTATGGCCTCATTGCACCAGAGGGGAATCTTACCCGATTTTTCTTCCCATATACACAATGTTCACATAAATCAAAATCCAGAGAGCAGTTAGAAATACCTTCAACCATACCTTTATCGTGTAGTAGTCAAAGACACTTCTCTCCTATATGCCCCAGTCTTTGATGCCACAACATATCCTTTTCTCCAGAGACGGTAGGAGTTCTTTCTTCTTCAACTCCAAGATCAGGAACAATGGAACTATTACACCCATCACTAATAGTGCTTCCGTGCATCTTATACAGAGTTCCAAACTAAACTCCCTTCAGCAGCACCATTGCTCCTCAAACCATCTTGCAAGTTTCCTTTTTAAATTTTGTTTTTACCCCTGCATCATCCATTTTGTTTACAAAAATCAAATTTTTGGCCAATCCTGGGATGTTTAGAACACCAAGTAGTGTTCTAATGCTTCCATCTATGAGCCTTAACTTAACTTTTCCTCAACCTATGATTTCGGTTGTCGAGTCATCACCTAGGAAAAAATTACCTCCAACATACATTTTTTATTGACAGAACCACTCCTTGTGGGGAGTCATATGAAAGGATGCACCTAAGTTAATCAACCATGCCTCATGATATTCACGTGTGCTTGAAGAAGCCAAGTACACATCCCCTCCTTCTTCCTTGGAGGTCTTCTCTTCTATAGAAAGGATATTCTTCAGATCCCTTCTTTTTCTCAACTTTGGATCTACATTGCTTCTTTTAGTGCTCTTCTTTTCCACATCTCCAACATACCTTTACAAACTTTCCAGGAGACTTAGATCTTCCCTTAGACTTAGATCTCCCACTTGAGGACTTAGATATATTTATTTCCTCGGAGTGTCCTCTTGCAAATAATGCATATGTGCTCTGTCCTTCCATGTTCTTTCATCTCATCTCCTCCGACAACAAGGATGAGACCACTTCATCAAAATTCAAGGCAGTTGTATTACTACCTATGGCCACAACCAGAATATACCATGAGTCTGGTAAACAACACAATAAACGGATACACTTATCTTCATCTGAAATTTTAATCTCAACAGATACTAACTGACTTACCAAACTAGTGAAGGCATTCAAATGCTTTGCCACCGAGTCTCCATCTCTCATCCTCGGGTTATACAACTTCTTTCTTAGGAATGGTTTATTTACTAGGGACTTAGACTGATACAACTTCCCCAACTTATCCCATAAATCTTTGGTTGTAGCTTCCTCTGACACATTTAGTAATACTGAATCTGAGAGACACAGTCGAATTGTGCTCTTCTCCTTTCGATCCAACTTTTTCCAGACATTTGTTGAAGTTCATGTAGGTGAAGTTCCTGGATCCACCATGATCCACTAATCTATGTCCACCAATAGATATTTCATTTGGAGCTTCCACAACTCAAAACTTTGCCCATGAAACTTCTCGCTCTCCATTTTCAAACTGCTCGCCATTTCTTTTCACCTAAAAAATCAATACCATAGATCTCCCACTGTAACAAGGCTTATCATAGTCTTGAGCCAAACCCTTGACCACAAAGGCATCCCCCGGAAGCCAACAAATCTCTAATACCAAATGTAGATTTTAACCTTGTACAATATTTTACTGCAAACAGATTTCCAATAAAAGAACATAAAAGATACAATGGAAAATACACTCATTACACATATATTTTCCCCCTGGAAACCCAAATTGGGAAAACCAACATATTCTATAATCATTCATAGTGATACATTGTTTACAATACAATATACATGTAGGAGCCAGTGGCATCCAAAACCCTAAACCAATCACTTGGATTATTCAACAACCCTAATTCCTTAACCGAAAATAGAAAACCATCGACAAAAACCATATGCCAAAAAATCGCCCAACAATGAACACGAAAAACAAGGCAAAAATGTGACACATTTCTCGAGGCAAAAAAAATTCTCGAGGGCGCTKCCCCCAAACCCCCACTCAGGGGGGTTATCACCCCCCTACAACACCCGAAGAGGGGTCTTGGTGGCCCCCACTCAAACTCCCATGTGTGCCCAACRCAACGTAGCAGACACTAAAGCTAATCATGCAAAGAATATAACACATACCCAACAAATTAATGTCATAATTTTTTTCATTTGGACTTAGAATTGCRCCTAGAAATAGCCCATATGATCGAGACAGAGARTAGATTGTAGTTGTACAGGTAGGAATGAGAAATTCAACCCAATTTTTCAATGACGCTCTTGGGATTGAACATGATCACAATTTTTCCGTTGAGGTCAATGCAAAACTAAGTATTATTGAATGCCCTTGGAGCCAAATTTCAKCGATTCATTAAAAGACCCATTTGAATTGTAGACCAACATACATGTAGAAACCAACCAATTTGATCATTATAGTTAATATTTGAGTTTGCTTCTTTATTTTCATTGATTTATCCCTCAATTTGGCACCTGCCAAGAACTTTATGGGGCCAAATCTCACTCAATTTGAGTCCAATTTGTGCCAAATGACAGAAAGTGCCATGCTATGTACAACATACCCTTGTAGGCCTTTTTAAACTCAAACTCATCATTTTCATGCACTTTGGGGTAGCCAAGCTAATTTTCAAGATAGGGGCCTTTTACCATAATTAAGCCCAATTTGAGGCCATGCTTCGCGAGGCAATGGGGTATCATTTTTAAGTCACAAGGGAGGTTAAATTCATATATGAAAGGTGTTCAAATATAGGACATATCCTTGGACTTTACCAAATTTTCCAGGACCCCTCACCCTCCAAAGCAAAGTTGGCATTTTCTCAATCATTTGCCTCATTTCCAACCAATTTGACAACCATTGATGGCTAATTAGACACCAAAGTTCACTCTAATTTATAATAACAAGAACATGATTAGCAAAATCTAATCTACTTGAGGGATAAATCATGAGGTAGTACTTGATGATGCGGCACCCCTTGCCACCTTTTCCAAAAAAGGATTTTCTTAAGGCCACTATTCTTTTGGGAATCATAATTCTTTTTAGTAAATTAATTTGTAATATCTTTTGTTGATAAGTTTACATTTGATTTGATTTTGAAAAAGTCAAAATAACTTTTTGGATGGACTACTTGTCATTTTTCCAAAAAGTGAAAGTATCTTGTAACCCAGGGTTACCTTTTGACCTTGGGGTTTGGAGCCTAATCCTCATCTCCTCTTCACATATAAATATGATGGAGTCACATGTAATATAGAGGACTTGTTGAATGAAAGTACCTATGCTATGTTGGATTATTGTTAGAATTCTTAGTGATTGTTTCTCACTTGTTTTCATTTTTAGCTATTAAGATTTGATGCTTACTTGTTTAGAGTTGAGGGGTAGTAGTAATATACTATTATGTTAGCTATCTCGAGGAGGGATTTGTTAACTAGGTGTCTTCTTGTTGTTTCCTTGATTTTATCATGTTGATTTATGTTTATTAACATTTGAAGTTTACTTATTGTGTGATACTTTGTGTGGATTTCTTGTTGGAGAAGTGCTTATATTACTTGGTTGGCAGATAGGAGGTATATGAAACTAGTATGTCAGCCTAGAGTTCCCCCTTGTATTGATGGCCCAAGTGGTTATACCCTTTCCCTCTCTTCTCATCTTCTTTTTTTCTATTTTTATGGTATTTCTATGGTTATCCTAAATAAGTAAGTTGACCATTCTTTTAGTACATTTACCCTTTAGGACAACTATATTTGTTTGCTCATTTTTTTACCTTTGTAGGTTATTTTTCTCATATTTTCCGTTGAATTTTATATATATATGCAGTAAAAAGGCTACTAATATTTCTAGGAACTTACTAGTTGCAGTAGTTGATTCTCCTAAATGATAGGGAACCAACTGAATACTTATTTGAGACAAAGGAGAAAGCAAGTAAACAATAAAAAAATACCAAACAACCTTATAATAAACCTCTTCTTGTGCCCTTTTCTCATTTACCTTTTACCTATCTAGTTTTGATAATTATTCACCTTTATCCATGTTAAATTTGGCACACACTTTCAAGCAAATTTTAATTCTTTACTAGTAATTTGTTAGCTCTCTAACCAAGGAACCAATTGAAAACTTTTTTTCTCGTGGTGGCTATGTGGCCTACAAATAAATTCAACCCCATTCCTTTGGGCTTCGAGGTTTAGCTTTTCTTTATTTTTCATTGGAAAATTCATATTTGTTGAGATAACTTGAGTCAAAGGTTAAAGGTGTGTAACTCAGAGATTGGATGATGGTTGAGTTTCCCTACCATCATACATGCTAGTGTTAATGCCAAGTTTAGTAGGGAAGGTTAAACAATACTATTGAATTTAATATGTTTGTGCTTAACTGTTGATTTCATATTGTTTCCCCTAAAGGGGACTACCCCAAAAATGACAAAAGCACATAATGGTTGAGTTTCCCTACCATCATACATGCAAGTGTTAATGTCAAGTTTAGTAGGGAAGGTTAAACGATACTATTGAATTTAATTGTTTGTGCTTAACTTTTGATTTCATATAGTTTCCCGTAAAGGGGACTACTCCAAAAATGACAACAACACATGCAAAATACCATGCAAAAATATTAAAACAAAAAGAGGGACCCTCCTATCAAAACAAAGCCTTTTACTTCAAATATATATATATA
>JASDQU010436248.1:0-14266 GCA_032191745.1 Picea mariana | reverse complement strand
ATTACAAGTGGATGGGGTTTTTACATCAATTTCATTTGGTCATAAAATATAATAAGGGTAGCACAAATAAGTTGGAAGACATGCTTTCATGACCACCCATATCCATGACTGCAACTTTGGGAACTATGATGCACATGGATCCTTTTACCCATGTTGCATGTAAAGAGGCATACACATAAGATGAGGACTTCAAGGAGTTGTTTCGACAATTATAGGGCCAAATTCATATAGAAGAAGGTGATGGTAAAGCTGACTATCGTTTCTAGAATGGTTTACTCTACAAGCTCGACAAGCTCTATATTCCTAAAGGTAAACGATTGTAGCTTATTAGAGAGGCTCACACCCCCAAGGTTGCAAGACATTTTGGTGTTGGGAAGATAACTACCAACTTATAGAGGTAGGTGTACTGGCCCAGAATGCAAGAAGATGTAGCATGATATATTATAGGATGTATACTTTGTTGTACCAACAAACCCACTACTAGGAAGAAAGGTCTATACCACCCCTTACCTGTACCCACTTGACCTTGGGAAACTATTTCCATGGATTTTGTGGGAGGTTTACCAACAACCAGGAAGGGACATGACTATTTATTTGTGGTAGTTGACAGGTTCAACAAAATGTGCATTCTCATGCCTTGTAAAAAGACCATCAATGGACAAAAAGCAACAAACAAGTTCTTTGAACAGGCCTGGATGGACTTTGGGATACTAAGGAGCATCATCTCAGATAAGGATACCATATTTCTCAGTGCATTTTGGACTACATTGTGGGATAATATGGACACTAAGTTGAATATGTCTACAACATTCCATCCACAGAAAGATGAGAAAACATAAGCAGTCAATAGGACTTTGGTGCAAATTTTGAGGGGTTACAATAAGAAGCATCTGAAGACTTGGGATGAAAATATGATCTATACACAACACTCTTATAACATAACAATCCACACTTCTACTGGTAAGTCACCTCTTGAAACTTGCTTTGGATATTTTCCAACTTCACCCTTAGATGGTGTATATGGACAACAAGGAGGAGTGAGGAAGGGCCTCACATGAGATGCATTAAAAGAATAAAAAAATGTTGAGAAGATCGGGCGAATCCATTTGAAAGTATAAGAGACATTGAATAAGTCACAAGAAAAGTACAAGGCTAGACATGACCAACATAGAACATAGAGAACATTTAGAGTGGGAGACAGAGTACGGTTACAACTGAATAAGGAAAGGCTACAAGGTCTTGGTAAGAATATCAAGGCTCTGTGGTATGGTCCTTTTGAGATATTGGAAAAGGTAGGAAATAATTCCTACAGACTCATTCTACCCCCACACATGCACATTTACTTAGCAGTGAATGTGGAGAATCTCAAACTCTATGAGCCTTCCATGCTAGATCAAGAGGATGAGTAGGCCCTACCTTCCATAGAGGACTTAACACTATATGCTTAGGAATAGTTAGCATAGGACACAATTTTGCATAAGCGATCCAAAACTACAAGACATGGGCATCATGGCCTTTGGCAGATTGGGTTGAAAGGACAAATTCCAGGAAAAATAAGGTGGTACTCCAGGGAGAAGGCAGAGGAAAAAATTCCTCACCTTATTCAGTAAAGCTTTTGGGGACCAAAAGCCTCCCTAAATGGGGGGGTATGATCTGGATTGGATCATTATATTGTTTTTCATTTATCTCGATCCTTTTAGAGTGGAAAAAATTGGAGGAATCAACTATTAGGGCCATTTTAGTGGTAGGTCCTAGTTTGGAAAATTGGGGTCTGGAACCTTCCGGGGCCATTTTGAGGCATCAAATGACATTTTTTGGGGTCAAAACTTTCCCAGTGTAATTTGGATCCCATGACACTATTCTACACACTGAGACCTTTCCAACGGTGCAAAAATCATGTCGGAGCTCGTATGCAAAAGTCATGCCTCCCGCAAGTTGACCTACCATGTTGACAACCATGGTACGAGAGGATACCATGTCAGCCCCATTACTCATGCATATGGGAATAACCACGTATGTAATTTAAAGAATATTCTAGAAGGTTCAAAACCCTATCACAATTGAGGGTTGAGGAAGTAAAAAACCTACCCATAGATGGCTATCGGGCGATGCTAAATACCAGGCCACTAGGAGGAGAAGGGGTTCCATTCTTTTTCATTGTATCTTGTTCCATAGCTGAGAAAAACATTTGAGAGTGGCATTCTGTGAGCAATAACAGAGGAGGAGAGATTTTGTAGCAGCCATACATGCCACAGGTCATTGACAACTCCATAGAGAGTGCCTMTTTCTTTGTACTTGCATCATTTCTATACCAGAGAAAAGGGACTAGAGCAACCTCACCTTCTAGCTAGGTTTTCTCACATATTGGGTTTCCCAGGTCATATCTCATGTTTATTTGTCGATGGTGTGATAGTATTTTATTGTTTGCTATTTTCCACAGTTTATCTATTTCACACATAAGCAAAAAATTCAGTAACTAAATATTTTGGAGATTTAAAGGAAAAGTAACCTTAATAGTAAAGATTTTAGTATTTTATTAGATCCAATGTGATGAACTATTCCAATGGAATATCCAAGACAATTTACATATCAATAAGCACTTTGTTAGATTTGATTTCTTACTTGTTGATCACTTGTCTAAAGTAGTGATTAGATTAGCATTCATTGGAACACTAATTTTCTTGGGAAAGTCCAACTAAACTCCCTCAAGGAAATCTTGGATCTCTTCCTTTTTGTAGGTATCCTTCTTCCATTGAGGCAGATTTAAGAGATTAAAATCACTATTGATGAGAAGGGGCTAACACCTCGTTCTCTGAACTGCATGGGGTACTCTCTATTTCTATCGCATGATGTTCTGTAGCTTACTCTTTTTATACTAAGTGGTAATCATACGATGTGAGATAAAATGTGTGGGTCTGATTAGGAGGACCTTATAACAAAGTGATTATCTCGCATGTTTTTTTAAATAGATAAAATTTCATAAAAACTTACAATGGTAATTTTATAAGCCTTTTGTCAGTCCACCTAATACTTTACACCTAGTTCTATTTCAAAAAACATTTAATAGGTAGCAAACATTTATTTTCCATACTTGTTATGAAAAACAACCTTAGAGTGATCAAATTCCACTTTCGGATCCCCCATGGGGATTGGTAACTCTTGATCACTATGTATAGTTAGACTTGTTAGGTATTGGCCTTGTTACTGGAACTTGACATTATCATTTAACACAAATGTATAACTACTTACATAATGAAATAGAGGGCTGCCATAAATTTCCAGCAATCAAAATTTTACTTTCTAGCTCTTAATTTGCCCTAGAAACCTCCCCAAATCACAAGGGAAAGTATGATTTGTTTTTCTCAATTCATTACCAACTCAAACACATGTTTTAGCATGGCTTTAATAGCCTATTAGAGGGCTGATTTCAATTTCCAAATTCAATTATTTTCACTTATCCTTCTTTTACCTTGCTTGGTTCACTTTCTAGACAATTTTAGGCTTGTTTTCCATCTAACTGGAGTGTGAACAACTTGTTGTTTTCCTCTTTTAGTTTATTGTTTGCAAATTCTAGACACATTAAATGACAGGGCTATAGGTTTTAAAAACTTAACTCCCTTTCTACCCATTTTTCATAAACAATTCACCAAGCTAGTTGAATTAGACTTTGGTTAATCTCAAGAGCTTGTTTAGACCGATTTTCCCAACATATAAGAGTGTTAACAATTTTCTTTCATTGCTTTGAGTTTGTTGGTCTGAAAATTAGTGAGCTCACCATACCCTTACCCTACACATATTCACCTCTCTTAGGCCTTTTTGGTCTTCTAGGGGGTTGAGGGAGGAAAATACCTCGTTGGATGGTCCTAATAGGGTTTGCACGCAAGTCCCTTGCCTCTCTTTCTTCCCCATTTTAATCACCTCGGGAACACGACCATCTAATGTGTGGATAGATTTTTCCTCGTGCTGAGTTAACATAAGGTGAATAACTAGCTCAACCACCGAATAGGTGGGATCCATCCCTATGGATGGATTTTACTTATAACAATGTCTTTAATCAACATGTGCGAGATATTCTTGTATAGAGAAATTATCAAGTTTATAATATAAATTCTTGATCATTTTACATGTGATGACTTATTTCTATATTTTGTAGGCTTGTATAGAAAAAAATCTAGTGTTAATAATATAAATTCTTGGTTATATATATGATGTATTATTCCTATGTTTTGTAGCCTTGGTAAATTTAAGTTCACTTCCATTTTATAAATCAGTGGTTTGGTATGCCATTACTATAATTTATTTTGTTTATTTCTATTGAGATATTGAATTATTAAATTTCCATTTCATTTGTTGTATGCAAGTTTAAACTGCATCCTAATGTTTATATAACTTTGAAAAATTAGTGATTTGAATGGTGGTTTGACGTGTCTACATATAAAAAAATTATTCTATAAAAATTAATAAGTTGTATTAGTTGCATGTAGAAGTTAACATACAATTAGTTTTTTTGCTTGAAGTGGGACATTATAATGATATTGTTCAATTGCCATTTAATTCTCTTTGAAAAAATCACTTTCTATAAAAATGGAAAAAATTGATGATATATAACAATTTGATTTTGAAATGCTTTCAAAAATATTGTTATGATATCATTAATTAATGAAGTGTTGAAGTGGAGATATGTTAAAACCACATATGTGGCAACAATGTAGATGGGAGTTAATATTGATTAGAAGACGATTTTGTTGGTCTATGAAATGGAAGGAGTTTTATTCTCATCATATGCCATAAATGAACTAAGTTGTAATATTCAAAGAAAACTAGATTTGGAGTTTGGTGATATATTTGAGGCCTTTTCAATAAAAAATATTGAAACACTACTTAAAAAATTAAGATGTTGCAATATGTACATTAGATGGCATTGACAAGTACATTCAACATGTACTTCAAAAGCTTGTTATTGATATAGGGGACTTTGAATTCACATGGAATAGGTCCCATTGTAATTGCAAATAACAATCGAAGCAGAAAGTATGAAACAATTTTATGAGAAAATGTTAAGTTATGTGTGGTCTTGATATGGTAATAAATACATCAAATCAAATGTGTTGCTAATAGATACATTGAATCCTTTTCAATTTGCTAGATATCAGTCAAACCACATCTTGGTAAAAGCCTATATAAGATGGGAGAAGAAAGATACTTGGCTTGTGTAAGTTCTAATCCCCCTTTTTAAGACACTTCATTGTATCACAGAGAAATGTGACTACATTCAAATGTTCAATAGAACATCGACTCCATTGTAGTATATGAAGATTAAAAAAAATAGAAAATCGTTCACATGTACATTGCAATTTTGAATACAACTTGAACACAATTTCTAGCAAATCAATGTGTATGATTATATATATATTTTTTCATATATGGGAATTGACAATGATATTAATACACAATATTTTTTGTTCCTTTTTTATTGATCTTTTTTCAGTAAGGCAATTGATTTGCTAGTACATAACATTTTGTAAATTTGTATTTTTAAGTAAAATATTTGTGATTGTGGTAATCTTGTCTTATAACCATCAAGGCAAAACTTTATTTGACTATAAGCATTAATCTGAGTGTAAAAATGCGATATGTAATATTTGAAATAAAACTCCATGTAAATAAAGATGTGTTTCTTACAAAAAAAAACTTGGAATTACTTGATGATGATTGCTAAGTGGAGTATTCAAGCTAAATAGAGATGGGTCATAGACGAATGGCTTGAAACTTTTTTTACTGTCAAATGAGGTTTTTCCCCTGGAAAAAAAACCGTATCTTTTTATTAGTATAATAAAATACTTACATTCTAAATATGCTTGTACAACATTTTGTTACACTTCTATATATATAAAAAATAGATTTTATATTTTCACTATATCTGTGGACAAGAGCCATCTACCATATCTATCCAAAAACCCAATTATTGCTCATCATAAAAGCATGCCAAAAAGAAAAAACAAACTATGTAAACATCAATTTACCTATCTCAACCAAACCATTACAAAAAGATCTCAACATGCTGTCACATGTTCTTATCATTTGATAACCATCATTAAATACTATACCCGATAACAAAGTTATAATAAGTTTTACTAGAAAATAAATTGAAAATCAATACATCCTAAAACACTTTATGTGAAATTTTTAATCATCAAACTTTTAGGCATTTGAATTCTCACTCCATTTTTTTTTTGTAAATTTATATTTTAAATCAATTATTTGTAATTTCAATAATCTCGTATGAGTCAACAAAGCATGAAGTTCTTTATAGAATTTTCTTTGATTATATGCATTAATATGAGTTTATAAATATGATATGCAACATTTGAAATAAAATTCCATGTAAATAAAGATGCATCGTCTTACAAAAAAACTTAAAATTAATCGACAATGAGTGTTAACTGGACTATTCAAGGTCACTAGAAATGGGTCACAGATGAATTATTTTGAACTTTTTGAACTCTAATACATTTGATTTCCTAGTCCATAACTTTTTGTCAGCCTTTCACAATAATGATTATGTTTTATTTTAGAAAAAAAGTTGCAACTGAGCTAGATAACTATGCAACACAAAAATAAGGTTCAAATGGCCTTGGCCAATAGTAAAAAAAGTAGGATTGCTTATCTAAACAATACATAATCTTATAGTTTCTATTCCATATTCGCAAGGTGTGATTGGTATACTACCTTACACACTAGTTGAGAATAAATCATTTAAAAAAATGCAGAATTGTCTAGAAACCTGGTTCACGAAGGACCACTACAAGCATATCCTCCCATGGCTTCACTTCATCTTCATCCATGTGCTCCTCATTCTCAAGGTTCATAATAGAGCGGGCCTCTATTGTGCCATGTTCTAGTTTCGATACATGAGGATTCCACATGCACTTTTTAATCTCTGAGGTTGATGAGTGACCATTGAGAGGCAAGCACTAAGAGAAGCTTGAATCCACAGGGGGGAGGATGAATTTAGAAGAAATACCCATATGAGTGATAATTCTTCTTATAATCTACTACATAGATGCTACTTAGATACTAACTGCTTCATGCTTACTTCAATGGATGGTCATGAATGTATCTACTTCCATTTTCCATTCAAGAATTGCTAGGATATGCTTGGCAGAGTCCATTACACCCTTGTCTTACGTGCCATTATCCTTCTATATATTACTGGAGAACTCATTCTTCCACTTATTCCATCCACCTGTCTAATTTATTATGTTGGAAAGGGATTCTACAGTATCCTTACTATACCTCTTTGAACCTCTCTTCACATCCTTGAGCTCATAGAGCACACAACAAGCACTTTGACAGTGGCAATGTGCCACCATCCAAAGTGATAGAACCAAAACCAGATACCAAACCACACCTAAAACCAAAGCCAAAACTAGATATAGGACCACAAATAGAACTATAACCACAACTACTAGAACTGCGTATAGAGCACTACCCAAATTTCCACCGGGGAATACTAAAACCTCTAAGCAAACCTTGGACCAACACATACCCACTTAGAATACTCTCCATTCTCATATGAGAATCTTGCGCTATGTATCAATACCCATAAAATTTAACCTAGAGTTGGACAACACATACCATGCTCTAAGCACTGACTAGGGGCAACACATTTCCAAACGCTCGAGCTTGCACGAGGGACCTCAATATGTAGAGAGGTCTGTAAATATTCCCAACACATAGTGGAATTAAACCCACATTCTTCCCACACCATAGTTATCGTACCCTTCAAAAACTCCCTAGTCAAAGTGACAAGGATGATATTAAGGATGAGAGACGGTGGTATAATTCTCCATCCCGTTGATTGTGAATGTTAAGGCACGTATTAATTCTAGAGGTTATTGCCATAAAAACTATACATGCAATGGGAGGGGGGAGTGGACCATTCCCGTGAGTTATACAACACCAACCCTCTTCCATTCTAATGGCCTTGTTAGCTTGGTTATTGACATAAGAGTTGAGGACATTGATACAAAAAAATTCTTTATCTCAATTTATCTTATCTTAGAGTGATTGAATTCCATTAATGCTCTCTTATATTACCTATAAAATATTATTTCATAATAGCAATCTTCCCTCTACTTTGATCACCCCAAATATAGATAGAGAACCTCTTGCAATATAATAGGCACTTATGTGTGTAGCTTCATTGGATTATTCTTATATAATATATCTCAATGTCTTATGGTTCTTAAGATCTGGTAAATTAGGGATTTTTATAGACTCATCATGATTTATGACCTACTTATCTAGTTCTTACTGAAACAATATTTCATTTTGAATGCTTGAATATCAAAGATTTACTTGGAGTAATAAGAATAAATCTAATTGAGGAAATAGTTCCTTGGATTATTTTTTTCAAATTTAATGGAATATATTAAAGATTTATAGAAAAACATGGTGAAGTCCTCGTGATATAAATTCTCCAAATTTATTGGAATATGTGTTATACTCTGGTCATCTTATCTTGACATGAGTAACCACAACTTTGACATGAGTGACAATAATACCTTTGCCTTATTTTGACATGAGCAAATGTAGTTTGACATGGGGAACACTAATTCCATTGCCTTATTTTGACACGAGAATCCATAATTTGCGGTAACTCATTCAATATAAGCATGGATAAGGTGCACTTCTAGTTCTAGTAGCTTGTGACCCTCTCCAAAAAATTTAATAACTTTTCACTAAACTCATTTGTTCTAATAGCTTGTGACCCTCTCCAAAAAATTTAATAACTTTTCACTAAACTCATTTGTTCTAGTAGCTTGTGACCCTCTCCAATTTTTTTTTTATAGCTTTTCACTTCAATAATCAATAATAAAACTCATTGATTGAGGTCTCTTTGAAGCCACTTGTGTCATTTAAGGTTGCAGGCCTCCATACATAACCTCTATGAGATGCTACATCCCTAGAACTATTAAGGTTTAGTCTCATCTTCAAGGTAAAAAAAGAACAATATAATAGAGTGTTAACGACCATAGAGAGTGCTTCTGATTTACAACCAATAAAGTGTTTGCTATATACACATTTCTTAGCAAAGGGAGAAAGTGAGTCATTAAGTAAATATTAGGTAACGAAAAGACATTTAACTGATAAGTCCTTTAATCATTTTGTCCAAAAACATGATCGACTGAAATTTGAATCGATATTAGCAGCTTATTTCCCATTTACGCGTCCTTCGTTCATAACAGAGAAAAACACGGAAGAGATGGACGGAGAATGGCTGCCATCCATAGAAATAGGACCATCATGCCATTCTCCGTATCAAATGGGTTTTCTCATTGGACAAAGATTTGCTCCTGTGATAAAAAGCAGAGTTTCCAGTGATCAAATTCTGCAACAACAGATGCTTCCTTTTGCTCTGTCAGTTGGTGGGCACTCTCTTATTCAAGCTTTATCAACTACTAACAGGTATTTCAAAACCATTCCTCCTCCATTGTATTTTGGGTTTTCATGGTATACGCAATCTCAGACAACCATTGCTTTAAATCCATCAATGCAATGATTCTTCTATTGACATTTTGTTGTTGACCTCAGAGTGGTCTGTTTGTGATGATATGTAAATAAAAATGCCAACTGCTGTCATCTGCCGTTTCTTTCAGATTATTTCAACATTGGGTTACAGGGGCTAGATGCATTGAACCTTTTATACTTTGTAATTTTCTCCTAAAACAAACCTCTGTGATGAGGTTCTCCTTAAGAATTCTGTTCTTCTGAGTCGGATGGTGTTTGTACATTGTATGTCCCTGAAGTACTCATATGGTTGTATCTTGGTTTAATTTGGTCAGAGGACCCAAATAGTGTATCTTGCTCACCCTTGGTTATTGATATTGTGCTTCTCATCTCCCTGATATTTTGATTCAGTTATTGGCTTAATTACTTTAGAATAACTGTTGATTTTGTACTTTATGTCGTTATAATGCACCATAGAAACACGACTCTTTATAACGCTGCCAGTACTTCTGCTTTCCGAGGTGGCRTACCGAGTSAAAACTCCTGATCAAAATCAGTCAGACKTGGTTTTGGTCAATAAATTGGCCAAGTTTTGCTGAATTTACGTTCTATGATTTCTTGGAGCGCATTCTGCCTGTTTTTTCAGTAAATGAAATTACTGCCGAGTTTTGCCAAGTCGCTGAGTTGCATCTCCACATTGGGTGCCGAATYCGAGTGTGTGACTTGCAATGTACAAATATACATGGATCGATTATCATATATTTTTCAAGTGCTTCCTTTGAACTGAACCTCAACCACTTATYTGTCTTTGGGGAGTTGAACCTGGTGGGTGGCCTGACATGGCACCATCTTGACCACTGAACTATGACCCCGTTGACGGATCTATTATCAATTTAAATGACTCTTATTATAATTTTCCCGTACATGCATGCATCTGAAGCATGGGATAAAACTTAAAAGACAAGGTTTTTGCAGGAACAAATATCCAAGATATTGGGATGAATTGCGTGGTACTGCAGATGGCAGTGGTGTCCCATTTCTCCAAGTATGTTGCACTTGTACCCATTGAAGGATGCTTTAGTTTGTGACTTAATATAATGCATGACTTTTCTTGTTGTGTTTGCAGTTTTTTAAGTCAATATTAGATCCGCTCTTGTAATTATTATTTGCCTTGACTGTATACCAAGTTTATTTCAAACAATTCCTATAAATGAACATCTGATGTTCATGGCATGGTTACTATCACAACTATTTACACTGTTTGTAAGTGGGACTCTTGTTATTGCAATTTTCATATTTGGCAAAATATGATTTCATCATTAAGCAACTTTTATTCCCCACAATTTCTTAAAATGCATTACTTAAGAATTTCAGGAAGCTCAAATGTTCTGTTAGATGGACATCTGTTTCCTAACGCCATATTGAAGTCTTTATCACATCAGATCTTGAAAGCATAAAACAAGACTATGTCTATGTGGAGGGAAGTTAATGGCGAGGTGCACACAGAGAACAATTTAGTCATCGGATTCAAAGATTTCCACAGAGATAAGAATCCATCTCTGTTGTCTGCTTGGCTGTGGTCTAGTGGTTGAGACAGAGTGTCGCCACGTTAATAACCCAGATTCAAATCTTGGTGGGCATAGAGCCCTGGATTATAAGTTGGCCAAGTTTGACGGCTTTCATATGCACCATTAATTCAAAACCAAAAAAAAATCTGTCTATGTTCATTTAGCCTTTATGCATAGTCTGCAGTATGACCATCAGCACTATTGTCATCTTTATCTCATCCAATGCATATAGATTTCTCCACTGAATTGCATGCATTCAATTGGTACAAAATGTTATCATGCTCACTGCAATAATTGTCTAGTAGCTGGGTTGACTACCAAATTGTTCAATCACCTTATAGCAACTCTGGTACAAGTCAAGAAAGGAATATTGTTATTATCTTGATCCCCATATTCAGGATTAACTAATATGTTTCTACGTTCTTCTCAGATTTGGCTCTTCAGGTTTCAACCTGAATTGACAGGTTTAGGAAGGATATGAATTATCTGCCACTTGGAGCCAAAGCGATATGTTAGAGCACCCGACCTATGTAGGCTGGGGATTCCATTGTGCTACTCTTTGGCTTCTGAATATGTTGATCTTGATGTACATGTCTATGGATTTTTGATGAAATATATGCCTCATATTCAACACTTGTTTGTATATGTATTTAGTGGTTATATGTGGTCAAGACCCCAAAGCATCGTAGGATTGGTACATGTCTTGGTACATTAAGTCTAAGGCTAGAGTACATGAGGCCATAAATACTCATTCGTTCCCACTATCTAATCAACTTGGACTTGGAAGGTTCTTGAGGAGACATAGGTAAACGAGAACTTTGTTGGGGTCATGCACTGGCGTTTAGTCATCTTTAGCTTATTTTTAAGTATCATATTATTTGATTATGCATTCTTTGGTTTTCTAATTTAATATTTGGGTATTTGAATATACACGTATTGTCATGCTTGCATTGTTCACCACTGAATATCTATTTCCATTGATAATTTAAGCTTCTAATTACGTACCCTAACTCCAGGCTCATAGCAACGTCTATCATTGTAATTTTGTACTTATTGATTGTGAATGAATTAATAAGGTTCTTATTGTTGTCATTTGCAATCAACCCTTGGAGGAGATTGATGAATCATGACATGTATGTAAGAGAGGGAGGGACGCCCAATGAAAAGTCTTCCTACACCTGTAATATAAGCACAAAAGTTAAAAGACTGGTTGTACCAGTTTGTATGGATGAATGCCAACTTTAAGAGCTAAGATTATGTACTACATAGTATGTTAAGTGATATATTTTGCACTAGAAGGTTCTTCATTATTAGAGAAAGTGGGAAAAAACGCACATGGCCATGGGATCATAGCAAAACAACAAATGCACAATTGACATATGATATACATGGTAAAACCATCGAAAGGAAAACATCCACAAAGCAAATGGGCAACACTCAATTATTTCTTCTCAATTCTTTTCTTCATGTACAATGAGGATTCGAGTCTTTTATTTATAGAATAGTGCTTGCATGCAAACTACTCTTTTATTTTTAGTTCACCAAGCCAATAACTAAAAAGTCTTCAAGTTACGATTACTTAAACTTGGGATCTATCCATGCAATGGATAATTACAAGTTATTTATTGTGCATAATTAATTTATTTGCATGTGCACAATTAATTAAATAATATGCACATAATTATGCAGCAACATCCCTTCATAAGATTGACTTGGAGTTGAAGGGAAGGAAGGAGGATGTACAGACTATCCCTTCTGTTAGAATTAGGGTAGTAAAGCAGAACAAAAGTATCTTTTTATTTTTCAATGAGGATGTCACTTAGATCTGATATCTAGTAAGCAACTCTACACTATTTGAACAGAAAAAATGAGTAAGTGTGCTCAGATCTAAGATAGTAGAGTCATTTAGTTAAAGGGTAGATCTAGAGTAAACATTAGTTCTGATCCTCAATACTGGACTTAAACTTTATACAGATCTACAGATCTAAACTAACTGATCATGAACAGTAAATCACAACTATAGAAACAAGAGGTAACCTCAACATACAGTTCAGATCTCTACAGATCTGATTAATAGATCATACTACAGAAAACAAATGAACTCAATATATCATTTTGATCCATTAAATGTTAATGCTGAAACATAGATCTAGATAGATCAAACTGTATTGAACTCAAAACAAAAATTCCAGATATGAAAAGGATGAATAGTTAGCTTACCTTGTCCTGAACCTTACCTCTGAAGAAGTCACAGCCAACTAGAAGGATGAAGAACCAATTGTAATTATGCTCAGGTAAAGTCTAGGTCATAGATCCACCATATAGGTTGGAATCTGGATCCCTTTCCAAGGTATGAAAAACTTTCTTGCCACCAAAAAGGGATTAAACCAAAAATACTTCACAAGCACAAACCCTCAAAAGAGACTTAGAATATTCAAAACCCTACACTGAAAAAATGTGGATAGACCCACATTGCAGCAGGAGATGGGAACCTGTACCCTATAGGCTTACCACAGCAAAGAATAGGAGGCCGCAGCCTGTAGGCTCACCACACAGCAGAGAAAATGAGAGCCGCACCCTTATAAACTCAGCCAACAGTACAGGAAGGAGGCCGCACCCTATAACACTCAGCCACAGCAGAGAATGGAAAGGCCGCAGCCAATAGGCTCACCACACAGCAGAGAAAAGGAGAGCCGCACCCTTATAAACTCAGCCACAGCAGAGAATGGAAGGGCACACACCAATACAGGCTTACCACAGCTGATAGGAGAGGGGCCGCACCCCACAGTCAGCCCACAAAGGGAACCGCAGCCACACCACAAAGATCTGCAACAGAAAACAGAAAAGGCTGCAGCAAGGACTCTACACACAGCAAAGGGGCTGCAAGTCACCAGAAGAAGGGGCCGCTACTTCAACAGAGAAAGAGCCGCAGCAAGGAGAGGATCTGTTCACCCTACAGCAGCAAGGAAGGAGGGCCGCACTAGCTGCCACCCCACAGCAGCAAGGAAGGACAGACCTCAAAGGAGAGGCCGCAGCAGCCTCAGAGAAACTCCTAAGGGAGGGCCGCAGCAACAACAGAAGCAACAATAATAATGTGTGTTGAAAAGAGGAGGGTAGATCTCTTTTTATACTTTAGGCTAGGGGTTATAAACCTAGGAGTTAGGCTAGGGGTTAGGGTAAGGATA
>JASDQU010436247.1:28617-40266 GCA_032191745.1 Picea mariana | reverse complement strand
GAACTTTTATCTCTTCTAACCTATTTCAAAGGTTTGTCCTAGGCACTGTGTTAAAATATTCTCTAAAGAAAGAAGAAACAAAGGATATTGGTTTTGTTATTGTGACATTCCTTTGTAATTATCTTAAGCTTAACAAGGTGGTCCATTGTTGAATGATAGATTCTAAATCTGATCTGGACTTTATCTCTTTTTCCATGTCTTTCTAGATCTATGAAATTATTTTGGAAAATAATTCCCCTGTGAAAAATTTATCCCTTATATGTTTATAGTAGAGGCGCGCGGGCATAGAATTTTGCAGAGGTTTTAACACTGTTATGCTTAAGTCAATCGTCCATACCAATGTTCTTACAAAACACAATGCCCTAGTTCTTAACAAATAAAGCGCACCAATAACAACTACTAATAAAAAATATTAAAATATCGTTTTTATTTTATAAAAAATAAAATACATCATGGTGCTCCCCAATAACAAAGTGCATCGATGCACGTATAACGAACGCACCAGAATAAGTTAGAACAATTTATTATTAAACAAAAAAGATTAATTTAAAAAACATAAACCTTCCACGGTGTGCTTAGAAATCAATACATCCACGATGTGTTCGTGTAAAAAGAACACAACGGTGGATCTTATTGTTGGGCGCACTGCTAAAGGGTAAAATAAAAAAATTTACCAAATCAAAAAAGTAAGTTAAAAAAAAAGCAATGTGCATGTTTATCATCAATTCATCGAAATATAAAATGGAAAAATGAGCAGGAATTTTATATTTTCAAAATGTATGTATTTATAAATTAAAACCCTAATCATTATTTCATTCTTTTGCCAAAATTTAGAGGGGAGATTTTTGCAAGAGAAATTTATGAGCAAAGTCTTTGGAGTGGGTAGATTTTTTTGAATAGCCAAATTTACATACAAATTTATAGAGGAGAAATTTCAGGCATGTGATTTTATTCTATCCATCATCTCAATCTTTCCCCTATTTGGTTCAAACAAATTTTAGTGCATTATCAAAAAAATAAAATGGTTCATAGTTACATTCAATATCAGAAGTCGTAGTCCTTATTGTTTCTCTTGGTTTTCCTCTTTATATTTCACAACTAGAATTTCTTTTAAGCAAAATATTTTTATATGGGTTTCTTTACTTGTATATGGTGCACTTGGTAGTTGTTGCAATGGGATCACTCATTGCATTGAATCCCAAACCATGTCATTGTCAATTTTCTTTAAAAAACACTTCCACGGTTTTTAGTGCGCACTGTATAGGAATAACACACCGAAGCGCATGTTCCCATCAACAACAATGCGGATTTTAAAATAAAAATAACATGGTTTTTAATATCAAAGGAATCAAATTTTAAATTTGTTCGCATGTTTAATGGTGCACAATAAAAATTAATGAGGCTCCGGTGCATATATATATTATGAATGCACCGATGCATATCATATTATGAACACACCAATGTGTATACATATTATGGACACACCGGTTCATACTATTTTATTATACGCACCGAAATATTATTTTGTAAATTGTAATTTTTATATATGATGATTCATACTTTTATTTTTATAGAAGATTGTATATAGAATTTCAAGGAAAACAACTTATTACAACGAGCATGATGGTAGCTCATCCCAAAAAGAGAACAAGACAAACTATTTAAGTTGATTTAAAATTTTAATAAATTTGAATTATCTGTAGTTTAAATTAATGATGTGTTTGGTTAAGGCATACCATGGAAATTCCAAGGGACAAATGAGGGAAAAACCAATACATGTTAGGGGGACGTCCAAAAAAGTTTACAAGGAGATAGTAAAAGAAATGAACACAATTGCATCGTAGGAGGGGCCATCCCAACAATTACAACGTGCATCCGAGATATGAAATCATTCATTTATTCTTTTATGTACATCAAATTTAATTATTGCGTGAAATACTAATTTTCAATTGTTTTGTTGTAGAAAAGAAAAAAAAAATGAAACCCATTCAGCACATAAGACAGGACGACGAGGAATAAAATGATTGATTGCAAAGTTTGTGAGTACTTACTTTTTCGGTCTTAATTAAAATTTTATATTTTTTATAGTCTTTATATTTAAATTATTAATATACACTCATCCATGGATGTCTTCTAATAGGTGATAACATACAAAGAAGAGTCAATGGAAGAATTGATAGACATTGGTTTAAGTATGGGTTCTGAGTATATGTTGAAGTATCAAAGTTTAATTGAACAACTTGTAAGTAGCTATGTTGTTTAACTTCCCTTGTTATATAATTAATGGAACAATAAGAAACCTTTATATTAATTATATCGACTGTGCTTTGTCATGGCGTATTAAACATGCATGAATCAAAGTATGGAGTGCATCCAATAGAAGATATTTTGAGAGATTGCATGCAACATGGCTTTGAAAGAATGTGTATTGTTTATGAAACGGGTGTTGTTACGGTACACTTTTTTATTCATACAATCATGTATATTCTACTATATATATATTTCTATGTTTGTAGATGGAGCATGAAGAGGTGGAACATTAAAAAAAAATGATCAAGAAAACATTAGGTTAAATAACCAAAGTACAAAATCACTTACAAGTGATGAAGAAATGAGGCATGCACATAGCTTGAGCAATGACAATAGTTCAAATGATGTCAAATGACAATCAATGTAATTGAATGTTACTGCAAGTTGTATGTTTTGGAATATTTTCCTATGAAAATCAAGGATTGTGTTTAATGTACTCGACATATTGTCTCAATTACATAGGAAATGTTACCGATGAGTGTAACAATTACATATTGGTTTCATTTTGATTATTGAGGACCTTTATGTTGTCCCATTTTGTATGATGATGGGTCACTTATTCATATATAATAAAATGGGTTTCCTATTTTATTGCATTGTCAAATATTGTGAAATCTTGCATTGATGATTAACTAATAGATGGATGACTTACATTGTTACAAATAACAGAGGTGTAATTCATTGGATAATGCATTAATGAAATCATTATATCAAAACACAATAACAAAAATATAAAATTCAATATTATTATAAAAAATATTTGATTTTGAGATGATTAATTGAAAATTTGTAAAAAAAACAATTAATTAAAATATATACATGTTAGTGCACTGTATTATTTTGAACTCACTAAACGGTGCATTTTAATGAGTTATACGCACATGTGCTAAAATTGTGAAAAATCTTCGTCGCTTTAAATGACATAATGTGCAATTATATTTGTATTGTTTCAAAATATTTTGGTGCACATGATTACAATACGCATTGGTGTTTGAATCAACATAAAAAACAACAATGTTTTTTATTTATGTGTATTTCCGATGCATGATACTCAATACCACACCGGTGCATTTTTACCAATACAAGCACTAACAAAAAAACCCTCGCTAAAACCTCCCCTCACTCAAATGTTTTTAGTTCTATGGCACATCCGTTAAAACCTCCACTATGAATAGTAGAGTTTGCAGTGGAGGGTTTTTTGAAAATTTTCCAATCTTGTAACACTAAAACCCTCTGCAAAAACCTCCAAATAAGGTGTTTTCCTTGTAGTGTGACAATCTAGGGCATTGAAAAGAGTGGCAATTTTTCTCTACAAACCCTATATGTCTTGCTAGCCTCGGTGACCAGACCTAATGATGTCTTTAACTCCACTAACTAATTTTCATTTATTATGTTGTTTTAGTGTTGATTGAATGGGAATTGGGTCATGGTGTAAGATGGGTACTTTGTCAAACCCCTCATCTTATTCATTCAACTTCTTATTTAGTAAGAGAAAGAATCTCTCTTGCTCCATTGTGATGGTCATGACTCTTGGATATATTTCTACATCTTCTCTAATATCCTTTGCTATGAGTATGAAGGGTAGAGGGTTTACTTCAATCCTCTCCCTACCCTCCATGACTGGCCTTACATAGTTATTATATGTGGTGGATTCAAATTTTAATCACTTCTAATAATGGTTGATGATATATGTGGGGAATTGGGAAAAATACTTGGTTACCTCTACCATTATTTTATAGTGAATTCCCTTTCATTGAACTTTGTATATTCAATATATTTTATTTCCATCCATGGCACAAATGCTATTGATATTATCCCTTTCTTCAATTTGTTGCATTAGTTGCATTGGAAGCCTTGTAATGCTTCTAAGTTGAACATAAAAAAGGCTAGTATAAAGCACTAATAGTTGAAGGTCAATGTCTTTATGTCGGATTCAATAGTTTTCTTAATAAACTCAGTCAAATAAATTCTTAGCTACTAAAATCACATCCAAATCTCATTCACCTTTCTTTTGTTTTCCTGTGACCTATGACCTAACATGCTAATCTCTGGGCCACCATCCTAATAGTAATTGATTTAATTGAGGCAAAATCTACCCCTTTGTGTCCTTGATGTGTTCCATTCCATGTATACAAGTCCTCCTCTCTAGATTTATTTTCCCTCTTATGTGGTTGGAATTCTATACTAACTTGTAGTCCATCCATAGAAATTCTAGCCATAGCTTAACCTAGTGCATTGTGCTCAACAAGAATTTTGTGTAGTGTTTCATTGGTAGCATGACCCAAAAGTTGGTATATGCAACAAATTTAGAAGAAAGGAAACCTAAAGTGGTTATACTTCATCAAAAAATTCCATAAGGTTTTTGCTAGTAAAGTAAATAGCATAATTTTGTTGGTTTTCTTTTTGTCCAAGCACTCCTCCTAGAGAAGTGTCTGAGGCATCAGTTGAAATATGGAAGGGAAGAGACCAATTTTGCCCTCGTAAAATTGGTGCCATGGAAAATTTTGCTTTCAAAGTTTCAAAAGCATTTTGACAATTGTTGTCCCAACAAAATTCTACATCCTTTACTATCAGTTTAAACATGGGGCTGGCTATTTTTGTAATGTTTTCAATAAACCAACGATAATATCCAACATGTCCCAAAAAAATTCACACCTCTTTTTGGGTTTTCGGAGAGGAAAGCTGAACTATTACCTCAATTTTAGCGGGATCAACTTTAATTCCTTCTGCAGACAAATGATGACCCAACACTATTCCCTCAGTTAGTAGCATTTTACATTTTTTGTGACTAAGGGATACATTTGATTCCTGACAATGAATCAAGACTCTCTCAAGATTATTTATGGCTTCTTCGAAAGTATTTCCATAAACAATAAAATCATCCATGTACACTTCCACACAATCATGAATTAAGTCAGCAAAAATCCCAAGGACCTCTCTCTGAAATGTAGCAGGAGCATTGCATAATCCAAAAGGTAGAACTTTATAAGCATAAGTTCCCCAAGGACATGTGAATGTAGTTTTGTCCTGGTCTTCAGGAGAAATTTGAATCTGATTGTATCCACTATACCCATCGAGAAAGGAAAAGTACTTTTTCTTGGCTAAAGTATCCAAGACCTGATCTGTAAAAGGTAAGGGAAAGTAGTCCTTCAGGGTTGCCTTGTTCAACTCCCTAAAGTCTACACGCATTCTCCATTTTCCTGTTGCTTTCTTAGGTACCACAACAAGGGGTGAAACCCACTTGCTATCAAAAATTGGATAAATGAATCCCACGTTTAATAATTTGTGTAACTCTTCTTTCACAAAATCTTTCAGGATTGGATTCATACGCCTTTGTGGTTGCCTTATTGGTGTTATGTCTGGTTAGATATATATGTGGTGAATACAAGTATTAGGATGCACTCCTCTCATATCAGTGTATTCCCATGCAAATTCTCCTCATTGTTCTTTCAAAAGATTTGTTAACTACTACTGTTGGTTGAGATTTAATTCAGAATTGATGTATAGGCATTTGTCTGGACTAATTTCTACTGGCATGGTATATGATCCCGGATGTTCATCAATGGTGAAAACCATAAATGGTAAAGATGAGATAAATGACTCACTTTGTTCTTGAAATTCTTCCTGGAAAATTTGATCATATTGAAAATATGTTTGTGGAAATTCGACATTTTCTGTCACGAAAAGAAATTGGCTCAAAATATCATCCTCTGTTGGTTCTTGTAACATGTGAATTTCATCAACAAAAAATAAAGTTTCTCCCTCATCATTCTCGTATGGACACTTTAGCCACCAAAATTCTTCTGTAACCAGTTGAGCAGGTGGAAAAAGAGTAAGCTTTTGTGAAGAAATGCCATTTGAGATAAACATATCCCCACCACGACATCCTATGAAAGCATTAGCCATAGCCAACCAAGGTCTTCCTAAAATGATTGGATGACCTTTCGTGGGATCTTTTGATTGAATAATCATGAAGTCGACATGATATTCCCACGAAGCTAATGTAACAAGAATGTCATCAAGGACCCCAATAGATTTTATAGTTATTCTATCAGCAAGTTCAAGAACTGTAGGGGTAGGGCGAAGGAATTGACTTAGTTGTAACAACTCAACAGTATTGATGGTCATTATATTAATGGCTGCACCCAAGTCGACTAAAGTATTACCAATAGAAACATTATTGATAGTAACTGATACTATTGGGTTCTCGGGATAGGCATACTTCACAATTTTAGGATTTTGAGAGATATAATTCGATAATTGGCCTACTAGATGTGTTGTGGGTGGATCTTTCTGCTTCCGACCTGGTTTATTAATGCAAAGTTCTCTAATGGTCTTGTCTTAGATTGGAACATCTCTGATTGCTTGTAACAGTGGAATCTTAACACATATATTTTTCAGTTCATTCATGATGTCAAACTCAGATTAAGAAATTGGTTTTTCAATAAGCAACATCTCAGGAAAAGGGGGTGTTCGCGAAACATGAGTTTGTATGTTTTTTTTTGATTCAGATACTTTATTATTTGGAATGATGACATCTTTTAAAGATACTCCATTTGATAAATCATCCAAAGGTTCTTCTTCATGTTCTTGGATAATTACCTTCGGTGTTGTTCTTTTTACAGGTTGAGTTTTATCTAAAGTTTTCTTAGATCTCAACTGTATTTCTTGTACGAAAATGGGGCTTATGGTGTAAGTTGGGAAGTTTTGAAGATCGGTATTATGGAGTGGCAGGAGTGGTCTATTATTAGGATTTGAAATGGGTTGAGTGGTTAATATGGTGGGTCGAGGTGGATTATGAAACTGCTGAGGGGCCTGTTGAATAGGTGGTAGAGGATGTGGAGTAAACCCAGGCAATAACTGATGCATGTTTGGAGGGTATTGAGTACATGGATTCTGGGGATTTGGTATCGCATGTTGTTGTTGATTATTTCCATAATTATGTTCTCTCCATCCCTGATACCAAGGTTGAGTAGGAACATTTTGCGGTGGCCAATTTGTTCAGTTCCATGGGTGTTGTTGTTGCTGTTGCAGTCGAGGAAAATGTGGATAATAGCCAGGAGTTTGTGGGGATGGCTCTTGATACATATTCGGGTTCCTAGGTTGCCAAGGCCTCTTAGGTGCAGATGAATTTCCTGGAGCTTCCCCTCCCTTGTATATAGCTTGCAGTCCTGGTAAGGATGGACAATCTTCTGTTGCATGATTTTTAGTACAAATTGCACATACAGAAATAATGTTCAAAGGACATTCTTGTAAAGGATGTTTTTTTCTACATTTCAAGCAGAATATGCTTAATACATGGTTTTCCTCTTCCTGCTTTTTCTTAATCTTCAGAGTGTCTAACTGAGAACCAATTGTTCCTAAAATATATGTTTTAAAATTTTCCAAAAGGTTTCCCAGTTCAATTCTAGTAACTCCACCAGATGTGGGTACTTTGTTTTTTTTGTTGACAGGTTCGCTCACACTTTTTACCGTTTTCCCCCTACTTCTCGAATAAGTTCTACATAGTTCATTGAGTGCTTCAAAGTCTTTCTGATAAATGTCTCCTGAAGCCATTAAGTTAAGAATGTCAATGTATTTATCTAAAACCCCTTTTAAGAAAAGAGTTTTGATTGCTTCAACTTGGAGACCATTATATTTGGATTTTTGAAGAGTATCTGTAAACCTTTCTAAGAAATCCTCAAGGCTCTCATCATCTTGTTGTTGCATATTAAAAATATCATTTCGAGAGTCCTTGGGTCTACAATAGTCTTGGTACTTCTTTAGAAATTTTGTCTTCATGTCTTCCCAAGATCTAATGCTATACTCTCCTAAACTCATGAACCAGCGTAATGTAGAATCCTTCAGGGTAGCAGGAAACAACTTTAGTTTATGTGCATCTTGGAGATAATTATAACTCCTGCACAGGATATCAAATTCGAAAAGAAAGAAATCTGATTCATCACTACTTCTCCCATAAAAGGTTGGTAGTGCTGAGGGTGGGATATTTTTCATATTGACATTTTGGACCAAATCCAAAATTGAAATCCAAAAGTGGGTTCTGGTCTTGGCTCATTCTCTACTTGTTCTTCTTCTTCATGTTCAACATGAATTTCTTCCCTCTCTCTTCTATCCATTTCTCTTTATCTTCTCTCCAATTCTCTCCCGTTTAGCCCTTTTGAGGATCCTATTACCTTTGATTCAACAGTTGTAGTTGTTATTTGTGAAACTATAGTGTCATGGTTCCCGAAAATAGCTTGTACTTTTTCTAGATTAACTATGTCGACCGAATTTGGATCACCAGGAATTTGAATTTGTCGGTATGTAGTGTTTCCTAGCTTTGGAGGGGAAATGATAAATGTTTTAAGTTCTTCTTGTATTATATCATCCCCTTCTAATCCAATTTTAGTTTGTTTTATTCCTGATTCTATGTTTTGCTCTATGGTTTCCTCAGCCAAAGTTCCAGTCTCAATGTCTATTGCTTTTTGGGTGGAGGTTTCTTCTTTTTGTTGTTTTGAGTTTCCCCTAAATATACCTCTATTATCTTTATTTCTCATGAAAACATGCTAAATAAAATAAAGACTAAGATTGAGTTTCGAAGGAACCTGTGATAACAAATGCGCAAGTTCTTACCCCTCGTTTCACAGCTCCTCTTTCATCAACCTGCTAATCATGCCACACCAAACCAAATGCATTTTAAAAATAACCAAATCAATTACCTAACTTACCTTCTAAACAGCTCCCAAGCAACAGCGCCAAAAATGTCAGGCTTTTTATATGAATGATTTTAATCACCTGAAAACACTAAATTGTCAAACCAGGGTAAGTAAACTTAGAGCTGCTACACTATATGTGCTGGTAAGATTCTAATTTCCACCTAAATGCTATTCTAAGAAGAAAACATAAACTTACTCTTATAAATTGAATTCTAATGATTATCTTACAACCGATCATATCTTGTCCAATTAATCAAGGGAATTCTTCTGAGTTAATCAAATGAACTTCTATTCCTAATCCAAAGAAATCATCTAATGCTATCTATTTTGATTCTACCATTAACTAAACACCTAATGATCAAAACATCTACCTTGGCCATACAAGAAAGAACATTTTAAGAATCTTCTATTCAATCTAGATAATTCTAATTTATCGCAACTTCCACCTACTGGTACTGTTTGTACTCACAGGTATTAACCTACACCTTACTTTATCATTCTATTTTAATCTGCAATTTCCTCATTCTTTTAATTATCTGAAAATCATAAAAGTATTCTAATTCTCACCAAATCTCAACAAATAGAGTCTAAATTTATCCTAAACATCTGAATATAGATCCCTTCTTTATCCTACAAATATTGGAAGTTTTCTCTAACCAAACCACAAATGAACTATTCTAGAAATAAAGAACTATTATAGAAATAAAGCAAATCTACACTAACTTCAAATCATGGTTAAATTAGGAACTTGAAAACAGAGTAGATCTAAACTAAATTAAAAGAGTCAATCAGTAACTGGATTGTTCGTTAAATTCCACAAATGGCAAGCAACTAATTCTAGTACTCAATGATCCACAGAATAATACCAAACTAAAGATGAACTAAATGAAAACGATTCAAGTCAGAAATTAATCAAACTATTTCAGATTAAAAATAATTTCACACACAAATTTTAAAACTAGAAACAAACTAACTATACTATAGAAAAGGGAAAGCGAATTGAACCTATTGGCGAGCCCAACCAAAAGGTGCAATCACTTTAAAACGAAACCAGAACTAAATCAAATTACTTCATGTGTGACTGCATCATTCTTCATGCTCCATAATTCAAAAATTAACTCAAATCATTGACAGAAAAGATGACATAATGCACCATCCAGGAATTACTTCATATTACTTCATGTGTGACTGCATCATTCTTCATGCTCCATAATTCAAAAATTAACTCAACTCATTGACAGAAAAGATGACATAACGCACCATCCAGGAATTGTATTATCAGCAATATCACATAACATAACATGTTTCTTGAGAGAGAGATCCGAGTTTATATAGATCCTCCTTACATCTACAATCATGGATCCAAAAATAGAGTCATACATAGGTACATTTAATTGAGTGAATCTTAGATCCGAAAATGACTCAAAGTTGTTAAAATTAAGCTCACAGCTTCATGACACGAAGTGTCAAGAAGCATGAACAATAAAAACGATTCTATAATTCCGATTTGAGTCATCACATGCTGTTCTTTTGAGATTAATTCGAGATTTGAAATCTGAACTACAACTTGATCAATCATATGAATTGGAATTGTCATTCCAATTTGGCAATATCATGCAAATCTTCGACATATCCACTAAGTGCAAGCCGGTACTTGGTATTGATAAATATGCTTCAAGGAAACAAGTACCTAACTCATGCAATGTTAGTATCAATATCAATTTAAAATATTAAAATACATTAAAAATAACTTAAATCATATGAATACCTTGAATAGCTCCATTTAGGGGAAAATTATATGAAATGTATCAAGGTAAGGCCAGAAAGGAATGATACTAGATATGGAATGGGGGTATATATGGCATAACATAGGCAAAAATATGGTCAAAACTAGAGACTAACACACCCATCACATTGCCTAGGAATCTAGTAGGTGATGAGGTCAAGCTAGGAGCCATGCCCCCGACTTTGAATGAGGGGTAATTATTTTTTGCATGGCCCTCTTTCTTGCATATGATACTCTAGACTTATTTCCCTCCTACAATGGCATGGTTCATCTCTTGTATTTCTTCTATCAAGGCTAATAGAAGTGACTGGAACTATGCAAGATCAAGCATTGTGCTGGTCAAGGGAATATCAACAACAACTACTGTGATCACTCTTAGGTACCAATTCATTGACTCAATCATAATAGCCTAGTCCAAGGCCGCCTACTGGGTGGTCCACTTCTGTTGCATCAATGATACTCTAGTTAAGGGGAAAAGACCTTGAACGAACCACTCCTTGTGATGAGTTTCATGGATTAAGTAAGATATTTTGTTGATTGCCACATAAACATTAATTATATTCCCAAACACTATCAATGCTTAGCTCATTTCTCTAATATTGCCCTTATTGTGAAAATAAATACCAATGTTGATCTATTCTTCCTAAATAATTCCTTTGAAAAAACACTTTTTCCAACATTATACCTTACTTCTCATTTTTAAAAATTCATTTTTTTATTTCCATAAAAAAAAATGTCATATTTATATCCTCTTTAATACTAAATAGATATAAGATTTCACTTTAAAAACTAATATAAATTTTTATATTTATTTTGGAAAACAATATCCTTCAAACCTTATAACTTTGATGAATATAT